>LPNX010818639.1:439854-470804 GCA_001517045.1 Pseudotsuga menziesii
CGATGTTTTGTTCTTTAGGGTTTAACGAGCATGACAAAGACACAAAGTACACTCAGAATCTTTTTCATGTTTTGGTCCAGAGCACGAAAAAGAGAAAACTAAGCTCATACCAGGGGTTCCTTTTCCGTAAGTTTAGTCCCTCAAGTCCGGAAAAGAGATAAACCTATGCCTGAGAATACTCTTCTTAATTCAGTAGAAAAGAGAGGGATCCTTTCTTGTATTATTCCACATGGTCCGAGAAAGAGATAGCCTACCACCAATGTGGATGCCCATTCACATATTCTTAACGAGCCTGAACATACAAGTTTATTCGGCAGTCAAGTCTATTTTGAGGAGTCAGACTTGGGCCTAAAGAAACTCATAATCTTTCCTGTGAAGTTTTAATGAGTCCAGAAAAGTCAACTCGCGGCCTCCTTACTGTTTTTAACGAGCTCGAAGGAGAGAAGAAAGAATTCTCTAAAGGTGAGGAGACAAGTGTCATAAACAGGCGCAACTAGTTCCAAGCGCAAGGAACAGACCTATGCATAATGCAAGGAAAGTGAGCAAGATAAGGACACTCAGGGAACGTCTCCTCGGGGTAAAGGTTGTCAAGTTGCAAAGGCAAAATGATACAAGGCTAAGCGGCAATGAGAACAAAGATGAGGTCTTATACAACGAGCTTAAAGCGTGGAAGCCGGCATCAGGCTCATAAGCGTGAGCAAGGCATATGCAAATGCAATTACAGCTTGAACAACAAGGTGAGGCCCATAAACAGTTGTGAATCCAACTAATAATCATGTCTCCAAGAAACAACAACATCAGAAGAAACGATCCGATGCGGGTCACTTTGGCAGAAACACTTGTGACTTTGCTATCTTCTACAAAAAAGAAAAGTCAAGGCAGAATCAACCGAAGAAGATTCTATAGGACCAAGGCTCGAGGGTTTATAATCAATAAGATCAACCTCATAAGAGAAGCGAAAATCAACAAGGGAGATAGAGTCTGTAGGAACAAAATCAATATCACAGGAGCTGAGAAATTCATAAGAAAAAATCAAACTCATCAGGATCACTGACTTGCTTTTCAAATGAAGAATCAAAAGACTCAACAAAAACCAACATAAGAAAAAGGGAAATCTTACTAAGCAAATCAGGGTTATACTTAATCACAACTGAAAAAGAAGGTCAGACTGTATCAACGACTCCAGGAAGACTTCATCTGAAAGGAGGAAACCATCCGAGATAGGACACATATCTGAACTTTCAAATGGATGGACAGAGTGGAGAGAAGGCTCTACAATTTGTATAGGATGACTCACCCGATCAATTGCTGGGACCAATTCCTGAGAAGGTAAGCATGAAAACAGAGGCTGCCTCTCAGTAGCAATTGAACACAAATGACAAGAATCCACATAGTTCACCTGTGGCGGGGTAGTGTCTACAGAAACACTGGGAATCAATAAAGGAAAGACTTGGTCTCTAGTTGGGTCAGGAGACGGATCAAGAAAATCCAACTGATCGATAGTGACAATTTCTTCGCCATGATTAAAGTACATCACACGAAAGAAAGTTGACACCACAACTTGCATGGCATAGACATAATCACGTCCAAGGAGCATATTAAAGTCCAAGGGGTCTTCTATTACCATGAAGTCAACTAAGACGGTCTTCCCACCCAAAGTAACAGGAGTTTGAGCAAGAATTCCCAAGGCTACACAAGTTCTTCTATCAAACGCCAGTAATTGATTAGCAGTCGACACAAGGCTGGGAGATCCCATACCTCGCCAAGCACGAGCAGACAAAATACTAACTGAGGCTCCTTCATCAACAATGCAACGAGCAATTGTATAGGGTTCAACTTTGACCTTTATCTGGAAAGGTGCATGGGAAGGAAGGCGCGGCTCAACTAGGCTATCCCAATCAAAGGAAGCAATCCGAGGGCTTGGTGGGGGTTGATCCGAAACAAGTTCAGTTCCCCCTTGTTCAGTAAGTTCTGAACTGGTAGTGAAGAAAATGTGATTAGTAGACACATCACTCTCCAAAGGAAGAGTGGGATTGATCGATACTGGAATCGATTCAACCGCTTCATGAAAGTCACTCTCTGAAGGGAGAGTGGGATTGACCAAAGATGACATTGGTTCAATCACATGAGGATCACTCTCCGAAAGAAGAGTGGGATCGACCAAATCTGAGATTTGTTCGACCACTTGATCAACCAAAGGTTGAATAGGATGTTGAGAAACTATAGGGTGTTCAGGAGAAATAAATCCATGAGTCTTGGACCACACTCTTCGCACCTCTGGGATAGCAGGGCACAGATGAGTAAGATGATCTCCCTTGCATAGCACACAAGGGAACTTAAGATGATGCTTCAAACGACCAGTTTTCTCAATGGTATCAGCATGACTAGCAGTGGCTGACTGTTTGCTCTCAACATGACTAGTAGAGGATGAGAGTTTGCCCCCAGCGTGAACTACAGAGGCTGAGTGACTGGGTCCAACCTCACTAAGAGAGGCTGGTTGTTGAGAGACTCCATAATGTTCAAAAACAGGATGACCATGAATCCAAACTCTTCGCACCTCCGAGATAAAAGGGAATTTATAAGTAAGGTGGTCTCCCTCACAAAGCTTACAAGGAAACTTGAGCTTGTGTTTTGAACGGGTAGACTTGTCAACAGTGTCAACATGAATCGCAGTGGTTGATGGGTTGTTTTCATATTGAACCACAGAGGCTGAAAGACTGCCCCCAGCGTGAAAAACAGAGGCTGGGTGGATGGATCCAACTTGAACAATAGAGGTTGGATGGGGAGGTTCAAATTGAACACCAGAGGTTGAATGAGTGCACTCAACGTGAAAACCAAGGGATGAGTGACAGGATCCGACATGACCTGGAAAGGTTGGAAGGATCCCACCAGCTTGATCACCAGAGGCTGGATGGATGGATCCAACTTGAACAACAGAGGTTGGATGAGAAGGTTCAACTTGAAAACCAGCGGTTGAACATATGCACTCAGCTTGAACACCAGAGGTTGAGTGACAGGATCCGACATGACCTGAAAAGGTTGGAAGGATCCCACCAGCTTGATCACCAGAGGCTGGATGGATAGCTCCAACATGAACAACAGAGGTTGGATAGGAAGGTTCAACTTGAAAACCAGAGGTTGAACGGATGCACTCAGCGTGAACACCAGAGGCTGAGTGACTAGATCCAACATGACCTACAGAGGTTGGATGGGTGCCCCCAGCCTGAACAACCGAGGCTGGGTGGAGAGGTTCAACTTGACTTGCAGAGGTTGAACGGGTGCCCCCTTGCTTATGTGCTTTCTTCCTATTCATCCTTCTTTTACTCCTTTTAGACTGCCAGTTACTAGTATCAGTACTTTCACCGCATGAGGTAGAAGGAGGAGGAGAACTAACTACAGGTGAAGGGGAGATAGTGTTTTGATGCCCTTGATATAAGGTTCTTACTTGAGAAGCATCAGGAGCATTCAGGATAGTTGGAGTGGAAAACAACCACACCGGTAGCCCTAGGGTGAATCCCGGAAGATTCAAGGTGGCCATCAAGGGAACACCAACATTCCCTGTGAAAGGAATAGGACAAGGAGCTCCCATCATGGGGATATCTTGGTTGGTGTTCAAAGGGGTGCTAGCCATAGTTTCAAAACTAGAGACAAAGTCTGAGGTTGATGGTCAACCAAAATTACAAAGTAGACACCTAAAGGCCCACTAAGTACAGACAAACCACACAGCACTCACTAAAAAATTCCTAAAGCCCAAACAGACAAACAGGTATAAGATGTACTTTCCAGAAGAAAGCTGATGAACGATTACTTGGAGTCCTTGAGGTGGTTCTCAAGAACAAGCGGAGGAATCACCCACCACCCTCCTGCACTTTCCATAAGGTTTACCTTCCAAGCCCGTCCAAGGTCAACCAGAAATAACCTTCCGGTGTACCTGTGTATGAACCCTAGATGTCAAAGAGACTAGAGGCTACCTTAACTAAATTGACAGTCTGGGGGACAGTCGTCAGCCGAACTCGTACTCATGGGCAGGGTAGCTGAGCCCAAAACTCTGTCTAGGACAGAATCCCTAGATGCGTAAAAGTCTTGGGTTACGTTTTGACAAGGATTTGGAGAGTTATCTCCTATGTCCAAGCCTCCACGCGACCTAGTGCTTAACTCCCGTTTGAGAGGAGCTTCCCAGATACAATCAATGTAGAAAAGGATTTACCTAGTGATAGGTCAACTACGTCTAAAATTTTAACACTTGTGGGGAGTTAAAACTCCCTAGCCCACAAGTCTAGCCTAAGCTAGTAGGTGTATGACCCTATAAAATAAAACTTGCTAATAATTTTTAAAATTATGTCGTTTATTTTATGGGCTGTTTTTACTCAGAGGGTAAATGGCATGAAACTGATGCGGTGTTTTGACTCAAGAAATGAAAACAAAATGACTAAGCAAAGAGAAATGAGATGCAAAGAAGCAAATAGCTATTCTCTTTATATTTTCAAATAACTTGAAAGCCAAAAAAGATCAAATCTTTTTATATTTTTTAAATTTTTCAAAAACAATGCTATGCTATGCAATCTAGACTAACAGCCTAATCTATATGCATATAAAGCAAACATGTTTTTTTCTTTTTCTTTTATAAAATGCAAAAGAAAAAATAGCCTATCAACTAAAGCAAGCAAATACTGAAAACAAAGGAGATAGACAACTACTTTGCACCCCAAAAACAAATCCTAGGTTTCCCTAAAGTTGAGTATAGACCTCTCCTGGAAGGAAGGCTTACAAAGGTAGACAAGCCAATAAATCTGGAATGAAAAGACTAAGCATGAAGACTGACATAAACAAAGGCCAAGAAGTCCCAAGTATCAATCTAAACCTACAAACAAAGGCTGCTCAGTACCTTCTCCAACAAGGTCAAACCAAAGAAAGAGGTAGGGGGAAAGTAACAAAACAAGTTCTTTTTAATTTTCTTTTATAAGGGAAAAAGAAAAACTACCTACAAAGCAAAAGCATGCAGATAACAAGAACAAGATAAAAATAAATCTGCTAAACAACCACCAAACAAACTCTAGAATGCCCTAAAGTCAGTATAATACCTACTTGGAAGGAAGGCTTGTATAAAAGACAAGTCTACTATTTTGGCAAGGTGAGATTAATCAACAAAACAAGAAAGAAACCCACACCAACAAGTTTCTGAAATCACACAAAGATCAATAACAGAGGCAGACCAGAAACATGAGCCGAAAACCATACCAAGCAAAGGAGGTGGAGGGAGAGCAAAGAACAACCCAAAAGCTATAAAAGGCTTACCACATAGATAGAAAACAACCAAAAGGGATGACACTAACTCCCTAGAGTCATGCACCTGCAGAGGACCCTAAAAGACCTACCCAACAGCCCACAAACAGAAGAAAAATCACAAAAAGAGGGAAAAACACTGTTTACAGGGGCATTCGCGACTGTCTATAAGGGCAACCCGTGAATGATGCGCGACTGTCCAGTGCAGCAACCCGTGAATACAAGACTGTATTCATGACTGTCTAGAACAACAACCCGCGAATAGGTAGCAAAATCCCAAAAAGGTCAAAAAACTACCCTAAGAAGGCAGGGGAAGTGTGTAATCAGACTGAAAAGGTGTTACTAAGTGGCAAGAAGGACCTGAAACAATGCAAAAGCTGAAAGAAATCAAGAGAAACCCCAAACAGACAAGGCTATCCCCAGTGGAGTCACAAGTTCTATTGTGACTCCTATGGCTAGGGTTTAAGAGGCCATCAACGTACTGGGTTGAAAGAGAGATGCACAAATTTCAGCAAGCATATATAAGCAAGATCAGAGATGAGAAAGGTCCACACCTGATAAACTGAAGGCTGGTCCAAGCTTTCTCTTCAATCCTCTTCTTGCTCCTCTCGCTCCAAGAGACCTTCTCTTCAAGTTTGGCACCTCACGAAACCTTGATATGGTTATGCTGCTTCTCTTCTCCAAAGAACTCAGCCTCCAAGATCTGCAACACTAAGGGAAGACCTCCGGGGCAAAGGTGTAGGCAAAGAGAGTCCCGATTCCTCCAGCATAACAATGCAGAAATTCCAAGTCCTCTCTCATGGCCTTTCCTACCTATATTTATATGGGTGAAATAAGGTAGTTCGAAGGTTAGAGAAGTTACAGCAGTTAAGGAAATCCAGTTACATGACATAACTAATCTCCAGTTAACGCGTGTTTTAATATTTAAATGTTAAGAAACACATTCGCGGGTCTGCAGTAGAGCAACCCGCGAATAATGCGCGACTATATAGAGGAGCAACCCGCGAATACAAGGATTCGCGACCTGCTACAAGGGAGATTCACGAGTAATGCGCAAGTTGTCAATAGAGAGAGTCGCGAATACATCCTAACATGGCAAAAATGGCAAAGTAACTAGCTGGATAGAGGCAGAATGTATTTCATAATAAGCCAAGCTATAGTGTTCTGGGAAAACCTCAATCCATAAGTGTCCTTTTGTGTGCCAACATAAGGAAAGTTGACACTCGGACGGAGAGGTGCCATTCTGGTGTATAACAGTTAGATAGTGGCTATTGTTTTCCCCACGAGTGTGGGTTGTTGCTGAGTTGTTTTGGCCACGTTAGGGCCAAGAACAACTCTGGGATATCCTTGCTTAGTCTGAGCTATGTATCACCATTTTTTGTTGCAGTAATGTTTCCTTTTTCTTCCCCAGATCTGTGAACTGCTCGATTTTGTTGTTTGTATGTAGTGGTTGGTCTTTGGACTGTATTGGAGTGGGAATGAAGGCTTGGTTTGCTTGATAAATCTGGTGTGTTCAGGAACCTCATAGACAGAGCTAGAGGGATAGCTTTCTTCTCCACACCCCTTAAATAGCAATGGAAGGGAAGTCAAGGCATGAGGGACTGTGGAGCACATAAGGGACTGACTCCTTGTGTTGTGTGTGTGTGGGTGTCCTAGAAGTTGGGCTAGTTCTCGTGTAGGTGTCCTTAGCTCTTCAGTGAGCCCACCATCTTAGCAGTCATCTTTTCCCAGCTCCCTGATGGCCTGATAAACCCAACTACATTGGATTGGATATGTACTGTTGCATATATTTGGCTGTGTGTGAGCCTACTTAGTTCCTTATTCCTTGGGGAATCATTCCCAGCTCGAGGGTGGCAGTGTTGCTGAGATATTAAGGAGCACACTAGACTATGGTTGGGAGGAACGTTGCAACGACGTAGCTTGTTGCGAGATGAATTCTTCATAAGATAAGTATTCTCATCTATTTCATCGCTGCAATTACATTTGATATTGAATCACAATGAACATGCTAAATGCTTGAATGTATGGTTTTGCTTCCGGTGTATGGTAATAATGTATGCATGCTTTAGTTCAAAGCATTTCAATTTTTATGTGTATGTTCATGGGGCTAGTTGGTCGAATAGATAATGTTATGGTAGCATCGTCTTCACTCGTCGGAGGGTCGAGGATGTTACAGTGTGGTATCAAAGCACATGTTATAGCATGTGCCTCAATGGGATATGAAGAAGCAGTGATAGAAGCAAGGTTACCCTCTGCCCAACAGAGGAAAAATGAGAAAATCAGGGAGAATATCAAAAGTTCAAAAAAAATTCCAAGTATGGGAAATATCGGATGACTTAAGCTGAAGTCCATCCGATACGTCGGATGACTTAGGCTGAAGTCCATCTGATACGTCAGATGAATTAGCTAGAAGCCCATCTGATACATCGGAGGACTTAAACTGAGTCCATCTGGTAAAGAAACCAAGCGGAGAGAATTTTGGAAATTTCCAGCAGGGATTCAAGCTCTTTTTCTCACAAGGGAAAGAGAAAGAGGCACCATAGGGATTGCTCTTGGGATGAATTTAAGAATACTAAACCTCCTACATTTGATGGTGAGGTAAATACTGGACAAGAGGATGAATCTTGGTTTCTTGGGGTAAAGAAATACTTCCAAGTTCAGGATTATTCAGGAAACATGAAGGTAAGGGTTTCCATATTCAATCTGAATGGAAGGGCATCCTTTTGGTCAGAGCACTTCAAGCAAGTAAAGAGGACCAGTGAAAGGAGACTTAAGTGGAAATAGTTCAAGAAGTATTTCAAGCGTAAATACCTCTCTGACAGGTATTATGATGACAAAATTGAGTTTTATGAGCTGAGATTGGGACAGCAGGCCATGGAAGAGTATGCCAATAAGTTCTTGGAACTATTGAGGTATGTCATGTACATCAAATATGAAAAAGTGAAGATCCAACATTTCCTGAGTGGATTGCCTCAGTCTTACAAAGACAAAATTGAGTTTTATGAACGTAGAACTCCTGAAGAAGCAATAAGGAAGGCCAAGTATTGCTATGAGCAAAGCAAAGGTAAACCTAATTATCATAAGACATGGAAGGACAAAAAGAATGAGAAGTCTGACTAAAGAAAGAAAGGTTTCAAACCTTTTAACTTCAGGAATCAACAGAAGAAACCATCACAAGCTGAGAAACAGCTAGCCAAAGTGATGGGAGAAAGGCCTAGAGATCCACAGCAGAACAGGGGACCACTCCAATGTTGGAAATGTGGAGGACCCCACATGCACAGGAATTTTCCACTCGAGAATGAGAGTACAAGGCCATCTTACAACATTCAAGAAGTAGAAACAGTGGGTCAAGTAGCAAGGGTCATCCCTAGGATTTATGCGCCACTGGAGGACCGCCAGGAAGATCACCAGTCAACTGTGGTTGAAGTTGCAGGTAAGATTGTTTAGAAATCTGCTACTATTTTGACTGACCTCGGTTCTACTCATAGTTACATTACCCCTAGAGTAGTGGAGATTTGTGCCTTTAATAAAGTAAAGCATAGCAAATATTGGTTAGTTCATCTAGCCAATGGAACTATGAGAAAGGTCAGTGAAGTGGTAGAGAAATGTCCATTGGTCATGAATGGATTGGTCACTTGTGTAGATATGAATGTTCCACCACTTGGTTCCTATGATGTTCTCATTGGAATGGATTGGTTAGAATCTCACAGGGTAAATCTTGACTATTACAATAAGAGCATCAAATGCATGGATGAAGAAGCGAACCCAGTAGTGGTAAGGTGTATTCCAAAGGTGATTTCTGTGAGGCGGGTTTCATTAATGCAGTTGAAGAAGTTCTATAGGAAATTTTTCCAACTATATGTAGCTCATATTTTGGAGGAAACAGAGAATGAAACTCCTAGGTTGGAGGAATTTCATGTGTTGCAGGAATTTAGGGATGTGTTTCCTGATGAGATTCCAGGGCTTCCTCCAAAGAGGGACATTGATTTCACAATTGAACTTGTGCTAGGAGCAGCACCAGTGTCCCATACACCCTACAGAATGAGTACCCTAGAAATTCTAGAGCTAAAGATGCAATTGCAAGGGTTGTTGGAGAAGAAGTATATTAGGCCGAGTGTGTCTCCTTGGGGAGCACCGATTTTGTTTGTAAAGAAGAAAGATGGTACACTCAGGTTGTGTATTGATTAAAAACAATTGAACAAGGTTACTGTGAAGACTAAATATCGTTTTCCTAGGATTCATGACCTCTTTGATCAAATGGGAGGAGCAAAGGTATTTTCCAAGATTGACTTAAGGTCTGGTTACCATCAGGTAAGAATCAAGGATGAAGACATTCATAAGACATCCTTTAGAATAAGGTATGGACATTATGAGTTTGTAGTGGTACCATTTGGTCTCACAAATGCACCAGCTACATTTATGTGCCTTATGAATAGTGTCTTCAATAGGTATATGGACAAGTTTGTTCTTGTTTTCCTTGATGACATTCTTATTTATTCTAAGAATGACGAAGAGAATGAAGAGCATTTGAGATTGACATTGCAATTGCTTAGGGAGCATCAGCTATATGCAAAGTTGTGCAAGTGTGACTTCTATAGAGATAGAATTCAATGTTTGGGTCACATTATCTCAGAAGAGGGTATATCGGTGGACCCTCAAAAGATTGAAGCCATTATGAATTGGCCTACTCTAAGAAATGTGACAGATGTAAGATCTTTTATGGGACTTGTAGGATACTATAGGAGATTCATTAAAGGATTCTCCAAAGTTGCACATGCCATCACTTCTTTGCAAAATAATGGGATAAAGTTTGAATGGACATCAAGGTGTGAACAAAACTTCCAGCAGTTGAAGAATATTCTCACCAATACACCAGTATTGAAAGTTGCAGACCCAGAGAAAGATTTTGTGGTATGTATCGATGCATGCGGACAAGGGCTTGGAGGAGTCCTTATGCAAGACAACCACGTGATATGTTACGAGTCAAGAAAGTTGAAGGAGCATGAGAAGAACTATGCCACTCATGATCTAGAACTTGCCACCATAGTACATGCTCTCAAGATGTGGAGGCATTACTTGGTGGGTAGAAGATTTGAGCTAAGGACAAACCATTGTGGTCTGAATTATTTGTTTGATCAGCCTACTCTCAATGCTAGGCAAACGAGATGGCTGGAGTTTTTATGTGAGTTTGATTTCGAAATCAAGAACATAAAATGAAAATAGAATAAGGTAGATGATGCACTCAGCAAGAAGGTGCAGGAAATGCATGTGGCATCTCTTAGTATTTTCCAATTAGATTTGAGGTAGCAGATTGTTAATCATACTACTGGAGATGAATTGTATGAGCAAGTAAAAGACAAATTGCAGCAGCAAAGTCTTGAAAAGAGGTATGAGGGACATATATTGGAAGAAGATGGACTTCTTACTTATAAAGGAAGAATTTATATTCCAAATGTAGCATATTTGAGGAGAATTGTCATGGATGAAATCCATCAAGCTCCATATTCTGGTCACCCAGAATAACAGAAGACAATTGCTACAGCTAGAAAGCAGTACTTTTGGCTAGGAATGAAAAAGGGCATGGCTGACTATATTTCAAGGTGCATGAAATGTCAATAGGTAAAGGTTGAGCATTAACATCCCACAGGTTTGTTGCAGCCTTTGCCAGTTCTTGAGTAGAAATGGGAAGTTATTTCCATGGATTTTATTACAGGATTGCCAATGACTTGGAGACAACATGATTCCATCATGGTTGTGGTGGACAAGTTGACAAAAGTAGCTCATTTTATACCTATTAAGTCTACGCATAAGACTGATGACATTGCAAAGATCTTCATGAAGGAGATTTTCAAATTGGATGGGTTTCCTAAGGCACTAGTCTCTGACATAGATGTCAAGTTCACTTCCAATTTTTCGAAGGGGTTGTTTGCAGATTTGGGTACAAAGTTGAACTTCAACACTGCCTACCATCCTCAAACTCATGGGTAGACAAAGAGAGTTAATCAGGTGGCTGAATAAATGCTTCGTATTTATGTGATGGACAAACCAACCAAGTGGGAATATTATCTACACTTGTTAGAGTTTGCTTATAACAATGGACAACAAGCATCCTTGGGTATGAGTCCGTATGAAGCTTTGTATGGTAGAAGGTGTAGGACACCAATGAATTGGGATAATCCAGTGAACAGGGTTGTGATCGGTCTAGAATTGCTCAAGGAGATGGAGCATGAGGTTGTAAATATTACGCAGAATCTGAAAGAAGCTCAAGACAGACAGAAAATCTATGCAGATAAGCATAGCGTGAACAGAGAGTTCCATGTAGGGGATCATGTTTACCTCAGAGTGAGGGAAAAGAAGAGTTCCTTGAAGCTTGGAAGTTGTGCCAAGTTTTCACCTAGATATTGTGGGCCGTTTGAAGTGCTTGAAAGAATAGGGCTAGTTGCATATATACTTGCATTGCCTGCTAGCACTAGGGCTCATAATTTTTTTCATGTTTCCTTGCTTAAGAAATATGTACATGATCCTAACCATGTGATAAATTCGGATGTGATTCAGGTGGAACTTGAGGGAGAGTTCTGAATTGAGCCAATGCACATCCTCGACAGGAAGGTCACCATGCTCTAGAACCGAGCCATAGGGAAGGTAAAGGCACAATGGGAGCACTACGGTCCTGAAGAGTCTACGCAGGAGCTGGAGGATTCCATGCGATTGGCACATCCATTTTTGTTCAATTATGTGGAACACTGAGGCAATACCAGTGTAGCATTTTGTTCAATTTTGTAAAGCACTAAGGACAGTGCTATTGAAGGGGGAGGGTAATGTAACACCCCGGTTTTGACCCCGTTTGCATTAAAATGTATATGATGTATATATTGTAATTAATCGTGGTATGGAGCTAAAGGAAAAATCCCCACCATCGATTTGGTTGTTTTATGTTTCGGCAATTAAAATTGTTGCCAATGGTATATCGTGCTATCCGGCACATATTAATTCTGACATCATGTAAACATGCATTTTAATTAAAAAATACCCACAACCAGTTATGTCAATGCAACCATAATGAAAAGGGCATAATTTTTCGAAGGATAGGGAGGGAAATTATTTAACCCTTGGGGCCAATGTGGAAAATCCAAGTGTCAATGTTAAACCCATTTAGTTATCACCCACCCTTTTGACATACTCACCTTTCCTTGTCTCAATTAGTCAACTACCAATTAAAATCCTCTGATGTTAGTTGGGTAGTGATTGTTGGGCACTGATGTGTTGCAGGACTGTCAATCCTTGCCCACATGCACACTCCCTAGGAGACTCATTCACCCTCACATGGGAAGGAGGAGACCACATCCCATTATCCATTTTTCCTTCACGCAGAGAACAGGGGGAAGAGCTGCCTTACCTTCATGAATTGGCTGTGTGGGTTCTCATCCTCACGATTTTGGGTCTAGGACATTTTCTTCATTACCAAACACCCATGTTGGGTTCTCTCCCAAAAATGGATGGAAGTTTCCTGTGCGTGAAACTCGTTGTTGGATTTTTCTATGTGTAACTACCTTGTCATTTTCATGGTTCTATGTATACGAATCCATCTCCATGTTGAGAGTCTATTGAGTCCGATTTCCTCCCCAATCGGCTTATGTCTCTCCCATTGTTTTTAGTGGTGAGATCGTGGCTATTGTTTTCCCCACAAGTGTGGTTTGTTGCTGAGTTGTTTTGGCCATGTTAGGGCTAAGAAAAACTCTGGGATCGCCTTGCTTAGTCTGAGTTGTGTATCACCATTTTTGGTTGCAGTAATGTTTCCTTTTTCTTCCCCAGAGCTGTGAATTGCTCGATTTTGTTGTGTGTATGCAGTGGTTGGTCTTTGGACTGTATTGGAGTGGGAATGAAGGCTTGTTATGCTTGATAAACCTGGTGTGTTTGGGAACCTCATAGATAGAACTAGAGGGCTAGCTTTCTTCTCTACACCCCTTGAATAGCACTGGAAGGGAAGTCAGGGCCTGAGGGCCTGTGTAGCAGAGAAGGGACTAAGGCTTGTGTTGTGTGTGTGTGGGTGTCCTAGAAGTCAGGCTAGTTCTAATGCAGGTGTCCTTAGCTCTTCAATCATCCCACCAGCTTAGCAGTCATCTTTTCCCAGCTCATTGATGGCCTGATAAATCCAACTACATTGGCTTAGCTATGTACTATTTCGTATCTTTGGCTGTGTGTGAGCCTGCTTAGTTCCTTATTCCTTGGGGAATCATGCCCTATTATATTTTTATCATTCAAGCTAGCATTATGATATTAGGATCTTTAACTAAGAGAATAACATGCACAACAATAAAAACACAAGAGAAAAGAGACACAAAGAATTTTCCTCGAGGAAACCATAAAGGAGAAAACCCCGCAACTTCCTCAGAGATAGAATCAGCACCAAAAGTAAAACCCAAAAACATAAAGACAATCTCTCGATAGCAGTAGTCTCTCTCTTTTCCCAGCAACTTCTCCTCTCACTCATGCACCCTAATGAGTGAGTGTCTGTGTGTGATAAATAGAGAGGCTCACTCTCTATGTATACTCTTTCGTTCACTTGAAACCCACTCCAACATGTCAGCCTCACTTAACAATTACTTACTAAAGCCGACATCTCTAGGAGTGTCTAATAACCCTAGTGCCCCACAACTTGTGGGGACTTTGCCTCCTCCTACCAACAAGGAGGTTTATCCTTAACACAATGGTGGGGACTATTTCCCTGACTTACAATGACTCACCTAGGGTTGACTTCTCTAGGATAGTCTAATAACCCTAGAGCCCCACAACTGCGGGGACTTTAACCCTTGACCAATAGGATGGTTACCCACAATGACTTGACATTACTTGTTTACATTATAGAAACTTCCCAGAATAAACATCGGGGTACAATACAGACACATCCCAGAATAAACATTGGGGTACAATACATAAGATATATAGATGAATACATTTTGAAGTTACAATTACATCAACACTCCCTCTTAACTAGGAAGGTATTCTCTCGACACAAATTATCAGTACAAGTATTCTTCTCTTTATCATCTGGATCATCATCGAGTCCTCGTCATCTTCACATCCAAGTCATATCCATATTCAAGTCATCTTCATATTCAATTCATCTTCATCTTCGAATCTGGATCATCACTCGATATGGATCATCATCACTGGATCTGGATCATCACTGGATATGGATCATCATCACTAGATCTTGATCATCACTCGATATGGATCATCTCTAGTACTGGAAAATCTTTACTGGATCATCAGCACGGGTGCTATCTCTTGATTCTTATTATCACAGGAAGTTCTACAAAGCTAGCCCTTTTTCATGCTGGATGTAGGCCTAGCAACCATGTAGGTCTTCTTCAGCGCTTATATCTAACACTTAAGTCAGAATAGCATACCCAGCACTTACATCTGATCATGTACGAACTAATACTATAATCATATCATAAAGGAAATACCTAGCACTTACATCTAACCATGTGGTAACATAGACCACAACCCCGTCAGAAAGGCCCAACACTCACATCCGTTCAACCAATGATCGAAATGGCTCAGCACTTACACTTGGCCATGCGAGGAACCAATCCTCCATGCCAAAAGGATCTGCACTTACATCTATTCAACCAATAGAAAGGCCCTGCACTTACATCCGTTCAACCAATGATCAGGAAAGGCCTAGCACTTACATCCGTTCAGCCAATGATTAGGAAATTCTCTGCACTTACATTCGACACATGCGAGGAACCAATCCAACATGCATGTTCAAAAAGTTGTGCACTCACATATGATCATGTAGGAACCAATCCTACAGTCATATCAAAATGGCCCCCAGTCCTAGACTGAGCTACCTGGTAACTGATCAGGTGCCTCCATTCTCCCAGAGAATGGTAGTTTCCATTACACCTAACCTACTCATCAGAATGGCCAGCACTCACATCTGACATGGAAGGAACCAATCCTCTTACCATGACAGAATGGCTCATCCCTTACATCTGACCTACTTGTCAGAATGGCTATGGATTCAGCACTCATATCTGACATGGAAGGAATGAATCCTCTCACCATGACAAAATGGCTCAGCCCTTACATCTGACCATGGAAGGAACCAATCCTCTCACCATGCCAAAATGGCTATGGGTCTCATAATTTCCCATTGGAGGAAACCTCGATCTGGAGAACACCAAGCTTCTCCTTGAAGTACTAAAACTTCACCCTAGCCAATGGATTTTTCAACACATCATCTATCTGTTCCTCCGTCGCAACATACTAGAGCTTCACTGCTCCCCTCTACACCATATGCCTAATATATTGATACTTGATCTTGATATGCTTTGACTTGTCATGGAACACTGGATTCTCTGGCAACTTTTATGCAACTATGGTTGTCACAATGTATACAATTAGCATCCATCTGGAGATCAAATAAATCAGACAGTAGCTTCCACACCCTTACTTCCTCACAACTAGCTGAACAAGATGTGACATACTCTACTTCAGCTGTACTCAGTGCCACACAATATTGCTTCCTTCTAAACCAAGAGATCACATATGATCCCATACTAAAGCAACACCCTGAAGTGCACTGCCTTCCCAATCTGAATTAACATAACCTTCCAGGTTAATCTTTTAATTTGCCTCATACTTGAGCCCATAATCAACTATACCCCTCAGGTACCTTACTGCATGCTTTTCAACCATCAAGTGAACATGTCTCAATGTGTTCATAGAAAAGAAAATATCTGGTCTCGTATTCGTCAGGTACATCAAGGACCCAATCATATGACGATACATCGTAGCATCAACTGTCTCTGATGAAGCATCACTCAATAGCTTCATATTCGATGCTATAGGTGTGGTCATGGCCTTGCAGTCCATCATCATGAACCTCTTCAGGATCTCTACTGCATACTTCCCTTGTCCACACCTCCATGCCTAGAAAATAGTGCATCGACACATAATAGGAGCATCAATGGTCTTCTACCTTCAACCTTGAAGCAAAGGTTGGAATCCACTTTACTCTCAATAAAGCCTAGAATCATCAGTAATCTGTCCATCCTGTCATACCATGTCGGACCTTAGAATCTTCTGTAGTCACTCCCTCTGAAGCATCATACTCCCTCTGTCTTCCATACTCTATGCACTGAAACATTCTGTACTGGAGTGACAAGTAGTTTCCTCTGCAACTAATATTCTATGTATCCATCTAGGGTCACTAGATACCAAGATCCTCTATCTTGAACTTTTTAAAAAGTTCATCTCGCACCCATATGTGAGCTTGTCATCCTCTATCAACCTTGTAGCAAAGATTCAGATCTTCATCAAGCTCCTCATGTATGTGTTATCCCATGGGTGTCTTATAAGATCATATAATGTCTTCTTTCATTTGCACACATGATTCTTCCTATCATGTGTCTCAACTCCCACTAGCTACAAATGTCTCTTCGAATCTTGCCTTGTATCCTACGATCTTTCCATCTATTGCATGATGGAACTACAAACTTCCCTTCATGTATCAATACTGCATCCTAGACATCATTCTTCTTGAACTGGTCTTCCCTTTCTTCTTGAAAGGTTCTGCATCAATGATGTAGCTGCATTCGTCATATTATTTTTCATCTTGAACTGTCATTACTTGTTCTTCGGCACTAGTCTCATTCTTCTTTTCTTGTAGGCGATTATGTATGCGATCTTTCCTACAAGTCAAATTCATTTGCATGGTTAGAAACATTTCATAAGGAATGTTCATACTGGAAAATTATTATGCATAAATATATGATCATGCAACTACTTTAGCCAATACAACATTCATCCATATCTCATGAAAAATTTTCTAGATTCCTTCCATCTCTACCAGGACAACATTGAGATTGTGCACTAATCCAATATGTCAGCAGAGAGGTTTCATTCTAGATAAGTAGCAATGGAGAGTTGTATAACACCACGAACTACTTGCCCATCACATGCATATTAGTAGTATACTGTGATTAATGCAAACATTCTATCATGCATAATACATTAACTGAATATAAACAAATGCATAACAAAACAATTAAATGACAATTTAATACTTATCTTTATTTGTTTTGTGGGTAGACTCCTCCTTGATCCTTTAGCTTCATCATGTTCTGCATGCATAATAGCATTGTTTCTTATCCAAATGATAAGGTGGATAAGAGATTCTTCAAGACTTGAGTTCTTCATATTCCTCATCGCTTGAGGGGTCTTCTTTGGATAGTGAGAGCTTCATCTTCAGTTACTCCCATCTTCTTTTCTCTTATTATTAGTT
This sequence comes from Pseudotsuga menziesii, assembly GCA_001517045.1. Classification (NCBI taxonomy): domain Eukaryota; kingdom Viridiplantae; phylum Streptophyta; class Pinopsida; order Pinales; family Pinaceae; genus Pseudotsuga; species Pseudotsuga menziesii. Next base: position 457,436 of record LPNX010818639.1, read on the forward strand.
GAGCTTTTTCTTCTTCCCAGAGTCTATTGAAAGTAATCGCTTTATTCTAGCACACATTCTTCAAATGAATGAATCTCATGATCTTGGGAGGCTATTCAAGGTTGCTATCACCACTTCTACATTCTTCACTTCTTCTTTTACTACTTTCAATTTTTTCTTTGATTTGAGAGACCCTTGTAAAGTATGATTGTATGGTCTCTACATTCTAGATCTTCACATTATTCAACTAGTTTCTTAAGGTCATCTTCTAATGTATGTTATTCCCTTCAAATATATTGGTCAAGAATCAAGGATGAAGACATTCATAAGATAGCCTTTAGAAGAAGGTATGGGCAATATGATTTTGTAGTGGTACCATTTGGTCTCACAAATGCACCAACTACATTTATGTACCTTGTGAATAGTGTTTTCAGCAGGTATTTGGACAAGTTTGTTCTTGTTTTCCTTGATGAAATTTTTATTTATTCTAAGAATGAGGAATAGCATGAAGAGCATTTGAGATTGACATTGTAATTGCTCAAGGAGCATCAACTGTATGCAACACTAATCAAGTGTGACTTCTATAGAGATAGAATTCATTATTTGGGTCACATTATCTCAAAAGAGGGTATAGCGGTGGACCCTAAAAAGATTGAAGCCATTATGAATTGGCCTACTCCAAGAAATGTGACAGATGTAAGATATTTTATGGGACTTGCAGGATACTACAGGAGATTCATTGAAGGATTCTCCAAAGTTCCACATGCCATCACTTCTTTGCAAAAGAAGGGGATAAATTTTAAATGGACATTGAGGTGTGAAGAAAGCTTCCAGCAGTTGAAGAATCTTCTCACCAGTGCACTAGTATTGAAAGTAGCAAACCCAGAGAAATATTTTTTGGTATGTATCCATGCATGTGGACAAGGGCTTGGAGGAGTCCTTATGCAAGACAACCACGTGATATGTTACGAGTCAAGAAAGCTGAAGGAGCATGAGAAGAACTGTGACACTCATGATCTATAAATTGTCACCATAGTACATGCTCTCAAGATGTGGAGGCATTACTTGGTGGGTAGAACATTTGAGCTAAGGACAGACCATTGTGGTCTAAAGTATATGTTTGATCATCCTACTCCCAATGCTAGGCAAGCGAGATGGCTGGAGTTTTTATGTGAGTTTGATTTCGAAATCAAGAACATAAAAGGAAAAGAGAATAAGGTAGATGATGCACTCAGCAGGAAGGTGCAAGAAATGCATGTAGTATCTCTTTGTATTTTCCAATCAGATTTGAGGCAGGAAATTGTTAATCCTACTGCTAGAGATGAATTGTATGAGAAAGTAAAAGACAAATTGCAGCAGCAAAGTCTTAAAAATAGGTATGAGGGATATAGATTGGAAGAACATGGACTTCTTACTTATAAAGGAATAATTTATATTCCAAATGTAGCATATTTTAGGAGAGTTGTCATGGATGAAATCCATCAAGCTCCATATTCTGGTCACCCAGAATATCAGAAGACAATTGCTACAGCCAGAAAGCAGTACTTTTGGCCAAGAATGAAAAAGGACATGGCTAAATATATTTCAAGGTGCATGAAATGTCAGCGGGTAAAGGTTGAGCATCAACATCCCGCAGGTTTGTTGCAGCCTTTGCCAGTTCCTTAATGGAAATGGGAAGTTATTCCATGTATTTTATTACAGGATTGCCAATGACTTGGAGACAACATGATTCCATCAATGGTTGTGGTGGAAAAGTTGACAAAAGTAGCTCATTTTATACCGGTTAAGTCTATGCATAAGACTGATGACATTGCAAAGATCTTCATGAAGAAGATTTTCAAATTGCATGGATTGCCTAAGGAAATTGTCTCTGACAAAGATGTCAAGCTCACTTCCAATTTTTGGAAGGGGTTGTTTGCAAATTTGGGTACAAAGTTCAACTTCAGCACTGCCTACCATCCTCAGACTGATGGGAAGATAGAGAGAGTTAATCAAGTGCTTGAAGACATGATTTGTATGTATGTCATGGACAAACCAACAAAGTGGGAAGATTATCTACACTTGGTAGAGTTTGCTTATAACAATGGACATCAAGCATCCTTAGAGATGAGTCCATATGAAGCTTTGTATGGCAGAAGGTTTAGAACACGAGTGACTTGGGATAATATAGTGGACAGGGTTGTGCTCGGTCCAAAATTGCTCAAGGGGATGGAGCAGGAGGTTGTAAAGATTAGGTAGAATCTGAAAGTAGCTCATGACAGACAGAAAAGCTATGTAGATAAGCATAGGGTGAACAGAGAGTTCCGTGTATGGGAGCATGTTTACTTTAGATTGAGGGCAAAGAAGAGTTCCCTGAAGCTTGGAAGTTGTGCCAAGTTGTCACCTAGATATTATGGGTTGTTTGAAGTGCTTGAAAGAATAGGGCCAGTTGCATATATACTTGCATTTCCTGCTAGCACTAGGGCTCATAATGTTTTTCATGTTTTCTTGCTTAAGAAATAGGTACATGATCCTAACCATGTGATAAATTGGGATGTGATTTAGGTGGAACTCAAGGGAGAGTTCCAAATTGAGCCAATGCGCATCCTCGACAAGAAAGTCACCATGCTCCAAAATCGAGCCATAGGGCAAGTAAAGGTGCTATGGGAGAACTACAGTCTTGAAGAGGCTACGTGGGAGCTGGAGGATGACATGCGATTGGCACAGCCATTTTTGTTCAATTCTGTGGAACACTGAGGCGATACCAATGTAGCATTTTGTTCAATTTTATAAAGCACCGAGGATAGTGCTATTGAAGGGGGAGGGGAATGTAACACCCCAATTTTGACCCCATTTGCATTAAAATGTATATGATGTATATATTGTAATTAATCATGGTACGGAGTTAAAGGAAAAATCCCCACCATGGATTTGGTTGTTTTATGTTTCAGTGATTAAAATCGTTGCCGATGGTATATCGTGCTATCTGGCACATATTAATTATGGCATCATGTAAACATGCATTTTAATTAAAAATACCCACAACCAGCTATGGCAATGCAACCATAATGAAAAGGGCATGATTTTCCTAAGGATAGGGAGGGAAATTATTTAACCCTTGGGACCAATGGGGAAAATCCAAGTGTCAGTGTTAAACCCATTTAGTTGTCACCCACCCTTTTGACTTACTCACCTTTCCTTGTCTCAATCAGTCAACTACCAATTAAAAGCCTCTGATGTTAGTTGGGCCATTATTGTTGGGAAGTGGTGTGTGGAAAAACTATCAATCCTTTCCCATACACACACTCCACCACGAGACTCATTCACCCTCACGTGGGCAGGAGGAGACCACAACCTATTATCCATTTTTCCTTCACGCAGAGAACGGGGGGAAGAGTTGCCTTACCTTCACGAATTGGTTGTGTGGGTTCTCATCCTCAGGATTTTGAGTCTAGGACATTTTCTTCATTACCAGACACCCATGTTGGGTACTCTCCCAAAAATGGATGGAAGTTTCCTGTGTGTGAATATCATTGTCGGATTTTGTTGTGCGTAGCTACCTTACCGATTTTTTGTTGTTCTGTGTATATGAATCCATATCCATGTTGAGAGTCTGTTGAGTCTGATTTCCTCCCCAATTGGGCTATGTCTCTCCCATTGTTTTCAGTGGTGAGATCGTGGCTATTGTTTTCCCCATGAGTGTGGGTTGTTGCTGAGTTTTTTTGGCCATGTTAGGGCCAAGAACATATTTGGGATCACCTTCCTTAGTCTGAGATATGTATCACCATTTTTGGTTGCATTAATGTTTCCTTTTTCTTCCCCAGAGCTGTGAATTGCTCGATTTTGTTGTTTGTATGTAGTGGTTCGTCTTTGTACTGTATTGGAGTGGGAATGAAGGCTTGTTCTGGTTGATAAACCTTGTGTGTTTGAGAACCTCATAGACAAATCTAGAGGGATGGATTTCTTCTCCACACCCATTGAATAGCACTGGAAGGGAATTCAAGGCCTGAGGGACTGTGTAGCAGAGAAGGGACTGATTCCATGTGTTGTGTGTGTGAGGGTGTCTTAGAAGTCAGGCTAGTTCTGGTGCAGGTGTCCTTAGCTCTTCAATGAGCCCACCAGCTTAACAGTTAGCTTTTCACAGCTCCCTGATGGCATGATAAACCCATCTACGTTGGCTTGGCTATGTACTGTTGCATATATTTGGCTATGTGTGAGCCTGCTTAGTTCCTTATTCCTTGGGGAATCATGCCCAGCTCAGGGGTGGAAGTGTTGCTGAGAGATTAAGGAGCACACTGGCCTATGGTTAGGTGGAACATTGCAACGATGTAGCTAGTTGCTGGACGAATTCTTCATAAGATAAGTATTCTCATCTATTTCATCCCAGCAATTACATTTGATATTAAATGACAATGAACATGCTGAATGCTTGAATGTATGGTTTTTCTTCTGTTGTATGGTAATAATGTATGCATGTTTTAGCTCAAAGCATTTCAATTTTTATGTGTATGTTCATGGGCCTAGTTTCCCGAATAGATAATGTTATGGTAGCGTCCTCTTCGTCGGTCAGAGGGTCGGGGACATTACATATAGTAAAAGGTGTTGAAAATGATGTCTCCAAGGAATATGAATTCTCACACTTTCTGCCATACTCATATCTAGTGTACTCTTAGTTGTAATTTCAAAGGGAAGGTAAATTCATCCTACCTAAACCTTTTTCATATGATAATGTTTCCATTCATGTTTCAGATTTCGAATCCAAATTAAAGGACCAAGTTGAATCGGTTTATGGAATTGAAGATGAAATTCAATCGTATCCAGATCCAGATCAATTCCTACTCTCAATCCTAGCCCTAAATGGGATCAAAAGGTTATTGAGTTTATTGGGAACATGATTGGAGAGTCATCTAACAAGAGAAGAACAATATCTTAGTTTTAGAATGAGATCCTTATGCTATGTCAAGCAAATCCACTTCTCCTAGAGAGGTGCTACAAAATCCTAGAGAGATGCTTCATGATGGTAAGGTATGATTAACAATTCTTATCACTAAAGAACAAACTGGATCACATCACTTTTCCTCTAGAAAAAAGAGACAACAACTACATTTCTTATCCTACGTGTGATCAGATTGGAAGAAGGTGGAGAGGTTCACATACATAGTACCAGGAAACTAGTGGACACAAGGGCCATCACATTGCATTACTGCTCCATAGAGATGCATATTACAAAAATATTTTCACAATTTTTTTATTTAAGAAGAAATTTTCTCTTTATGTGAAATCTTCATCCTTGATCCAATGCTTTTTTTAAGGGGAGGTCCCATGAGGTTTTCCCCATTTCCTTAGTTGTTAAGCAGTCATTTTTTGCATTTACATTGTACCGGGTGACCTTTCGTCTTAGTTTACATGTCCTAGGTTGTCCAAGTTAAGATTAACAGGGGGTGTTAGGATTAATTAATTAATCATTTTTTAACCACCATAGTGTGTTTGTATTTTGTTAGCTTAGGAGGTCATTTCCACTTCACTAGTGCCATGGGGGACTCATTTAGGGCCCACCTAACACTCAATGCACATGTATGCATGAGTTTAGGAGCTCTAGGGACCAATCCCTATAATTTATAAATCCACTTTAAGTGCCACCATTAATCACCAGCAGTTGACCCTAGTCGGTGTTCAGTTATGTTTAGTTATGCTCTGGTTTCCATCAGTCAGTTCACTTTCAGGCATCCTAGTGCTATTTTTCATGATTTAAGGGAGTTAGGGAGCCTTTTCTCACCTAACTTAGTTCGTTAATTGTTTCTGATATGATTGAGTTATCCGAAGTTGCATTAGTGAGCTCTAGTGGTGATTTTCCTACACTGATTTAGCTCCGCAGTCAGTCTAGGTTGGTAGATTTGAATCCAAAATAAGGTATTTGAATTATCCTATTTGTAACACCATTTTATTGCATACAATTACTATTTAAAATATGCAATGACATTCTTCCAATTTTGACTCCATGTGTGTGCAATTTTTCCATGAATAATTGATCAATGTTTATTATATTCTTCCTCTCTCTTGCATCTTTATTTTCAAAGTTAATTCATGCAGGATTGAAGGTCCTATGATTCATTAAATTAAACATAAAATACCTAAAAATTCCTCTTCAAAAATTAGACCCAACAATACCTTGAATACTCATCAATGAAGGTTAGAAAGTTTCTAGATCCATTCATATATTTTGTAGCAATCAGTTTGGAGACATCACTGTGAATTGAATCCAGTGGGGGAGAAGCTCTTCTTACCTTCCCAACCTCATACCTTCTCTTTGGATGCTCCCCTACCAAGCAACCAATGCACACACCTTCAGAATATTTGATGAGAGGAAATTCCTCAACCATCTTTTCACTATGTGGTTGTTGGATATACTTGACATTAAGGTGGCCAAATATTTCATGCCACGTCCTTCTTGTGTTATTGGCATGATTCAGTAAGCCACTAGGATATGAATTAGGAATAAAGTGAGAAAACTCATATTCCTTGAAGGCATTATTAATAGCTCCTTTCACTATCAGATTTCCAATGGAGAATTCTAAGATATCCACTGTGTCAGGATCAAATGTGACTCACTTTGGGTGAGCCATTATGTTTCATCTGGTATACAAACAATAAGTTTTCTTCCAGGTAAGGGACAAAGAGTACATTCTAGAACACTCCATGCTAAATTTTCATGGAACCTTTCCCGACAGCTGGGATTTAAGAGTAATCTCCCATGTGGATTCTTGATCCTCCAGAGAGATCCAGAGAAGTGAATGATTATTTGGAGGAAACTACATGGTTGGAGGTTCCAAAATCAATGGGAAAATCCTATGACTGAGAAAATTCTTCCTTCAAATCATGGCACCTTTCATGATCTTTAGTCGTGTTTCCATCATCATACCCTTTTTGTCCTTTAGGAAGAACAATGTTGTTCTATTCAAGGATCCTAGACATCTGGTCTATGGTTTTCTTCATACATAGATTCTCTGGATGATTTTCTCTCTTTAATTAAGAGCACTTGGCCTTGTCCTTCTTAGAACCTAAGGCTCCTTCTGAAGGATTTTTCTTCTCCCTAGGATTGAAATCAATGTTCTTCTTCTCTTTTCATTTCTTCTTCCCATTTTCTTGCACATTCTTAGTCTCCCTAGGTAAGAGAGCCTGATTCTTGGAGGCTTTGAGAGTTCCCATATGTATCAGCATATCTTGTTCCTAGATAAGAGATTCTATGAAGGAATCAAGGTAGATATGAATGCTGAGAATTATGGGCCAAGTTTGCTCAGAATTGAGAGCACCAATTGGTCATCCTTCTTATCGATCCCACACTTCTTACATTGCATGAAAAGGGGTTTGAATTTTGAGAAGAACCGTTGTATAGTTTTGAGTTTAATGGGATGTAGTGCTATCAACTCATTCTGCAGAATATGGCCCTGAGCTCATCTTTCTTTTCCAACAAGGATTTGATCTTATCCCGTACTTCATTTCGAGTTCTCAATCCATCAAGATGAAAGAGCAACTCCCTAGAGATGTGGATGCACATGAAACCAAATGTTTCATCCAACTTGTTCAGATGCTTCAATTTTTCAATAGGATGTTGGGGTTCAACCTCTCTACCCATGGTGACGCTGTACAAACCCTTATTATGCAAGAAAATTTGCATATTATCCCTCCAATCAAGATAGTTGAAGGGTGTGAGGATTTTGGGTGTCAAAGCTTCTGAATTCTCCATTTTACAGCTTCAAGAACAACTAATTTTTAAAAAAATATTTGAATGTACCTGCAAAAACACTACAAAACATTTCAATTCGCAATCAAACGAATTCAAACACTCTCCACTTTAACATGTTCACTTTCTCTAGGTACATCACACCTAGATAGACTTCTCTGTACATAATCCAGAGGGAGAAATGAAAGAATACCAAGAATTATTTGGAACCCAATTGCTTATGGTGCATCAGTCAAAGTTTCTAAGGTTTGAAGTCAGCCCGAATACCTTCCCCGGTATCATGTTTAATTTAATGAAGCATAAGATCCTAAGGAATGATTGAATTTAATGAGAAAAGAAGGTTGCAACAAAGAGACAATTCAGTGTAAACTGGTCAAAATATTCATGGAAAATTGCATACTCATGAGGAAAAAAATTGTCAGCATAACATTACATGAATTATCATTATAACATGTATGTAATACAGTGGTGTTACAATAGGAAGAATTCGAATGAATTAGGTAGGATTTGAATTCACCAACTTGGAATGACTCCAGTGCTAACTCTGTGTGGGAAAATCACCACTAGAGCTCACTAACGCAACTTTGGTCATCTAATTCAGTTCACAATCAGTTAACTAATAAAGGTATGTGAGAAAATGTGCCCAACCTCCCTTAGATCATGCAAACTGCTGCTAGGATGATTGAAACTGAACTAACTAATGGGAATCGGAGCATAACCGAGCATAACTGAACACGGAATAGGGTGAATTGTTGGTGGCACTCATAGTGGGTTCCTAAATTATAAGGGTTAGTCCCTAGAGCTTCTAAACTTATGAAAACATGCGCATTGAGTGTTATGCGAGCCTCATATGAGTCCACCATGGAACTAGTGAAATGGCAGTGAGCTCCTAATCTAGGAAAAGACAAATAGACTATGGTGGTCAAGGGAGGATTAATTAATTAATCATAATAGAGAGGTGGTATTTAGCTGTGGGGTGAGGGGAGATAAAGAGAGAGGGGAAAAGTTTAGGTATAGGGGGAGGAGAGGAGATAGAGATATAGATGGGGTGGTTAGTGGTTTGGAAGAGGAGGATAGGGTTAGAAAGAGAGAAGGATAAAGAGCGAGTAAGTTAGGAAAGATGGGATAGAAAGAGAGAAAGAGAGAGTGAGGAGAAATTACACGGTAGTGTGCACATGTTATTAATATGCACGTGTTAATAAAACAAATGTGTTATTTTCTGTACAAAAGCACACATGCATTTCAAATTTAAAAATTCTTTGGTGCAAATGACTTTTTCCACCTGGTGGTGGATGAGTTGTCTACTTTGGTTTTAGGTTCAAATTGTCAAACCTATGGTTTATACCTGCAACTAGAAAAACACATCTCTTGTTTCATTATCAAGATTTTCAACCTCAAATTTACATATGCTAGAACCATTTGTTGCTAATGAAATTGCAAAGACTAAAGAGATTTGTGTGCAGATCCCAAATATATATGTTTTTTGGAAAACAATATTGTTTTATAGTTTTTATTATTCTTTTTTGGTCATATGTCAAATTTGTAAAAGAAATATCTTTCTTATTTTCTTTGTAACTTTTGATTGGTTGGCCTATTCAAAGAATTACACACTAAAAAGAAAAAAGTTCATTGAGTGTGTTAAGACCCTCATAGCAGGGAATCTTCTAATTTCAAGGCTTCACTTACTTTCATATAATTTAAAATTTATATAAAATTAACATTAAAAACTATGGGAAAATGGTGCGACACAAGAACTATGTATTAGCTACAACTTTGCAATTTCATTTTAATAAAATTTTAGTGTTTACATACCAAACACAGGGCATAACAAGAACATATGCATTATGTTTCAAAAAAGAAAGATCATACCAATCTTAGAAGAACATCATTTTCTTGGAGTTATAGTATTTTTCCATAAATAAAAAGTTATATATTCTGGAAGGTAACTCGATTTTTACATGTTTTATAAAGTTGTGCATGTACGTCTAATATTTATTTTTAGTGATCATATTTATTTTAACAAATTTCTATTGCAACTAACATGTCATAATTAGGTAGCATTACCTTCCACCAACCCTATAGCTAAAATAAGAATGAACTCTCATGAGATCCATAGTGAAAGAGGGAATTGGAAAATTTCAAAAAGCCCCTATGATGAAAGAATTTGTCTATCTTTGTGATACTAAAAGGTGGAGGACAAAAGACACTTTATTTTAGAATGTGTTACATTTTCCACATTAAATCTTAATTTCAAAATATTTATAATAATATCAACATTTATAAACTATTAACTCATCAAAATTATGGAAATTCATAAAATCTTAAAAAAATAAAATTCTAAAAAAAACTAATTAATATCTTACATTTTTTATGATGAAGATCCACCAAAGTTTTTCTCAGTAGATAGTACTCATCATCGTGAATAGTAGTAAATGCAAAACATTAAGTGGTTGAATATTTTCTTAGTCAAATATATAAATAAATAATATTATCAAATGAAATGAGTTAATAGGTAAAGAAACTCATTGTTTTTCAATTACTCTATTTATACGGAACAAAGTAAAATTCGAAGTTACACTCTATGTACTCTTTAAACTTTGGTAATCTATATTCCTAGATGTTTGAAGAACTTTTCTATTTTCGATAATATTTTTTTTATTTCCCTCGATGATATTTTTCTCTGAATTTTAATAATCTATATTAATTATAAATGTGTTTGCGAGCTTTTTCTTAATTTTAATATTTTGGAGGGATTTTTTAATTTTTGTGTACGCCGCTCGGGAAAGATGTAATATCAAGAAAAAGTCTCCTATTTTTTATTGAATTTTGATGACAAAAAAGTCTCCCCTGTTTTTAGTTGAAGTTTGACTATTTTTAGTTAAAGTTTTGTTAAAATCAAAATTTTAGTTGATTTGACGATTTACAAAATAATTAAGAAGATTTTTGAAAAAACAAAAAAAACGAAAAAACACTGAAACCGATAGCACCCTAATTATGATAAATTCCCACTAAACCAGAACCCAAGAAGACCTGTGCACGAGTTTGCCTGCCTTCCTCGTCAACATATATAACAAACTGATTTGATTGATCGATCACATCTGGTTCTCCTGTTTCTTCTTCCCTCACATGCTTCCTGCACCCTTGATGAAAATTCGCCTTTTGTTGATCAGCCATTTCATCGTACCTGCTCTGCTGGACGTCATGTAAGTATATACACACTGTAAATACGCATCTAGGTATTCATGAGTTTGATTGTTATATATTGTGTGTGAAGCACGCCCGGAGCTGTCACGATATATTTCATCTTTAAATCTCATTCTGGATCTCCCCGCCATCATCATTTTCCTGCAGGGCGCGCGTACAGTGACCTCAGTCTATCCAGTGCTATAACCCGGTTCTGCACCAGGCTTGCGTGCCAAGATAATTGTTTTTCCTGGGTCTGAGGTTCGATTCAACGCGAGAAATCGATCGGCATCACGGTTGAGATCATGTCTGCGGATCGAATCTCATCGGCAAAGAGGAAGGCCTCGGAGGCCTGTCTCGATTCTGAAGAAGTTGGATTTTTTCCGCATAAACTGAAGCCCATCTTCACAGCTCGGCCTCGCCGGCCTGAGAGTAATCAAAGACTCTTGGAAATCAAGGCCGACAAGCCGGCCGATGCTGAAGCTACCGTCGATTTGATTTTGCCGACTGAGCAGGTCGATGTCGGGGATGTCGGATTAGTTTTGTCGACCAAGAATGTCGATGTTGGTACTGATGCAAGTAATTTAACCGACGGCAATGAAGGATGCGAGACGCCCAAATCTGAGGAGCAGAGAATACCAAAAATCTTAACGTGCCCACGGGCGCCGAGGAAACCCAGGCCGATGCCAAGGAAAAGAACTCAGTCGCCGGCGGCGCTGTGTCGAGCTTTGTTCGTTGATCCCACTGAATTGGATTTGCTTTTCGGCTTGCAACCGAATAAATTTTAGGCCAGATGACGATTAGACATCTGTAGATCTGAATTTCAGATTCCAGTTATCGTCATATAGATATTCTTTTTAGCAGGATCTGCTTATAAAATTTCTCACTCTTTTAGTTTTTCAGACTGTAATGAGGAACGAATGAGAAGTGTATATATACAATATATATATTACCTTCATCATGCATAGAATTATGGGGTAATGGTATAATCGATTCGAGTGTGTTACTGGATCAGTACAGTCCACGATTTCATGCTTGAGAAACCATGTCGGTATATTGTACCTGAAAACTGCTTCTGAACACATTTGAATGACATTTGTTCTATGAGATCAGCAGTCTTATCCCAAATGGTTTGGTTGAAAACCCTTGAATTTTCACTCCCAGAGAATTCTGTAGAATTCATTTGTGCAGCTATCAAATATTTGGTGTGGTGAGATAGTGTTTATGGATGAAAAGAATTGAGATTGTTACCTCTGGTTCTCTATCCATAGATCCTTAGTTTTCATGGATTTATGTCAATTTTCTATCTTATTAAAATACCTAGCATTGGTGTGTATAAATTTTTTGTTAAAGTAATTTCACAAACTAGAATAAGTTTTATGGAGCTGAAATTTAATCTATTGAATCTTTGTTTTATTTTCTTTCTTGTCAAATCAAAGAACCTGCAGATAAGACTGCATCCTGTAAGGAAATATCAAGAGTAACAGTTGCTTGAAGGAAAACACTGTGGCTTGTTTACAGGGAAGACATACTCTTTTTACTAATTTTTTCCCACATCGGATCTGATTGGAGAATTCTTTTCATATTTTTTTTATTATTGTCCTTATTTGAGAATTCTTGATGGATTTCAAAAGTGACACAAGAAATACCTATCCAGATTTTGCTATTATTGTCCTTTTGTTGTTGAAACTTATTTTGGTTTTCATAGATACTAGTTTACATATTAGTTAATATTAAAAGTGTTTTGAAAATGTGCAGTCTGTTCATTTCAATAGATTTCTTCTTTTTCCTTTTCTATACTATGGAAATTATGAACTTCAATCCGAATTTCACTATAAAACTCATGAATTTTGTTCTTATTTTTCCATTTTTATTTTATTCTTAAAGAGCAAACATGACCTATACAGCAAATTTAATAACAAGGATTCAAACAAAAGCAATTGAAACTTATTTTGGTTTTCATAGATACTAGTTTACATGTTAGTTAATATTAAAAGTGTTTTGAAAATGTGCAGTCTGTTCATTTCAATAGATTTCTTCTTTTTCCTTTTCTATACTATGGAAATTATGAACTTCAATCCGAATTTCACTATAAAACTCATGAATTTTGTTCTTATTTTTCCATTTTTATTTTATTCTTAAAGAGCAAACATGACCTATACAGCAAATTTAATAACAAGGATTCAAACAAAAGCAATTGAAACTTATTTTGGTTTTCATAGATACTAGTTTACATGTTAGTTAATATTAAAAGTGTTTTGAAAATGTGCAGTCTGTTCATTTCAATAGATTTCTTCTTTTTCCTTTTCTATACTATGGAAATTATGAACTTCAATCCGAATTTCACTATAAAACTCATGAATTTTGTTCTTATTTTTCCATTTTTATTTTATTCTTAAAGAGCAAACATGACCTATACAGCAAATTTAATAACAAGGATTCAAACAAAAGCAATTGAAACTTATTTTGGTTTTCATAGATACTAGT
>LPNX010818639.1:470890-512615 GCA_001517045.1 Pseudotsuga menziesii
TTACATATTAGCTAATATTAAAAGTGTTTTGAAAATGTGCAGTCTGTTCATTTCAATAGATTTCTTCTTTTTCCTTTTCTATACTACGGAAATTATGAACTTCAATCCTAATTTCACTATAAAACTCATGAATTTTGTTCTTATTTTTCCATTTTTATTTTACTCTTAAAGAGTAAACATGACCTATACAGCAAATTTAATAATAAGGATTCAAACAAAAGCAATTTAACTGTAAGAATTCTCTTCGTGGATTGTTCCTCTGATCTAACTGTGCACAAGTTTCCCATCTGACCAGATCTTAACATCACAGAGAAAAAAACCATTTTTTTCTTAGAAAATTTCTTCGGATTCCTATCGTATATTATGCTTTAAGAATTAATACCATCAGTTCTCCGAAACCAGCCAATTTGTTTTTACAGTAGTTATTCATAGAAACATGGCAGGAATCTACAAACTAATTTCACTTACAACTAATCCACGAACTAATTTCACTTACAACTAATTAAACGATGTGATTTTTTTTCAATTAGACCTAAAAAAGCTCAAATTTATACACTATACGTTCAGCGGATAGCATTCCCATCAGAGCTGCGAGATTGTTGCAACTCGCAACTTGAATTTCTGCGCATTAATGTGGTCCTTCAGTGGGCAATTAAGTTTCAATTTTATCACAATTTGGGTCCTGTGGATCCCACAAGTACGAGAGGCAAATAGGTTTGATCATAGTGTGACTCGTGAAAGTCTCTTCAGATTAAATGAGTTTGATCATAGTGTGACTCGTGAAAGTCTCTTCAGATTAATTTTGATTTTGAGAGGTGAGGTTCTAATTAAATTAATTAGCAGCTCATGGGATGCTTTTTAAAGAGAACGTCTGCTTCCTTCAACGTCCCGAAGACACAATTGTCAAGGCAAAGGCAAAAGCAAAAGCAGAATTACAAAAGCAAAAGTAAAAAAAAAAAAGCAAAGCGAATTCCATGTGTTGGTTCAATGCAATTTACTTACCAATCTTGCACAAATATTGAGAAAAACAAAGGTAGTTGGCCTCGCCTGCATGTCTACTTAATTATTTAATTATGGCCCCCTTCATTATGAAGGCTCCTTTCACAATTTCCAAGTCTAACTGTCCGGGCAGGCACATCAAACTCACCAACAATAATTTCGACATAATTTGTGTGCTTGGTCATAACGCCCACAATCTAGTTAGAGGTATGTATGCATGATGCTTTGGATCCAATCTAACATCTTGCTGATTCTTGTTGAGAGCATCTAGCTGCTCAAGGGGTACCTCACATAATGATGTATTAGGTACACTAGGATTAAGTTCTTTAGAGCACTGAAAGTAATGTAGTAAACTATATGGATATTTGAATCCTCTAAACCTATCACAATATAACGATAATGATGATAGCAATATCCTATTTCAACAAGAGTTGTGTCTTATGCAGACTTAATGTTTAAAGAGAAATTGTCAATGCAATATATGTATTATTTTGCAAGTATCGTGCAGCACGATATTTAATGGTTAAGGATTAAGTTTATTAAAAATAAACAAAAACAAAAATATTTAGGTTTTAATATGATAAATTAGATAGTTCATTGTTAAAGATTATGTATATGATTAATTTTGAAAAACATATCTAAAATCAAGAATATATATTTATCATACAAATTTCCACTAAATAAATACACATAATCATATATTTCTTAGAAGAAATCATTTAATTAAAAATAATTAAACCCATTATATATATATAATTCCCCCTAATTACAATCCTCTATATTATGTCCCAATGAAAGATGAGACAATGCTTACAATATCATTAGTTGCAATCCCTTATATTTTCTCCAAATGAAGGGATGACATAACAGTTACAATCCCTATCATTCCCTTGCATGATGGGATGGTCAATAGTCCTTCTAATGTAAATAGATAGCATGGTTGATGTTAAAAGGGATAAAATCCCATAAATAATCAAGTCCTTTTCCGTGCTTTTTTATCTAGATGATGCTTAATCTCTATTTTTCTTCATGGGCATAAAATGGATGGAAATATAAGTATAAATAAAAACTTAATAGCTAAATATTCAATTATATAATGGTTAAGACATGTAAATCAAATTCACATGGAAAAGAACTTACATCTAACTAAAAAAAACCACAAACACATTAATTTAAATAGAAATTACAAATATATAATCTCTTATTAAAAATAATGAAAAAAAAGCATTCAACACTAATCTCTACAAATTCTATTGACTCAAATACGTCTATGGAACATATTGAAATCAACACTACAAACACGCAAATCAAAATGAGATCTAAAAGCCCTTTGTTAATTCTTAAAATTCATATTTATATGGCTGGTACTCATTGTATTTTATTCTATTAATTACTTTATTCAAATTCAAAACTAAAAACCCTTCATATTCCCATGGTTTAAAAAATACATTATAAATGTCTAATTTTGATTAATTTCTCAAAATTCCCAATTCTACTACAAAATAAAAATCTGCACGATTAGAAAATTGCACAACGAAATTCGTACAAGTTTACTTTTTAAAAAGTCAATTTTAATGGATACACTATTATGAGTTGTCCACCAAACCCATGTTTGGTAATTTTCAAATTTATCTCCATTTTCTTGCATTTAATCTAACAAATCAACAATTTTATACAATTTCTTTTAATGAAATTGGAAAAAATTCTCTTCCTCCACCAAAATACATGTGCAAGATTCCATTCTTATTCACATTTGAGTGATTCAACAAGGATATTGTGTTAGTTATCACTCTTACCTTTTCTATATTTGTATATTTTCAATTAAAGTCTTTAAATTTTTTATTGTGAAAAATAACCAAAATTTTGTAATTTCTTTTGAGTGTCTCAAATGTCTAAAAGGTCTTACAAAATACATGCTATCTTTTCATCATTTATGATATAAGAAAATATTAGAGATGGATAAAAATGTGCTGCACTAGTCACATTCTATGAACAATCTCTATAACTACTCCCTCCAACTTGATGTTCCTATCTATGTTTTTATATATTTTGTAGTATCTTGGTTGCTTTTGTCCACGTTTTCCATACATTTTGTAGTATCTTGGTTGCTTTTGTCTCAACAACAAAAGGTAAATGACATTTATGAATCATTCTCTTGGTTTTTTAAAAGAGTTGTAAGTCTTTATTCCAGGGCCCCTCAAGATTGTTCTCTATTTTAATGCATGATTACTTATAATCAACAAATGTAACTATTAACTATTGTCTAGTCAATTTCCATTTTACTCATTCTTGGCATGACTTTGGAGCATCTTTATCTTCCTCTTTCCATTTTTTCAACTTCTCAAAACTTATTGGAGTACCTTCGTACTGATTTTTATTTACCTTCATCTTTTGAGAAAATTGATTAAGTTGGAAAAAATATTCCTATAAATTATGTAACTTCTCATACAAGATACTTTTTTCTACATTTAATTCATTTTGCACTTACATAGCATAGGCTTTGAACTATGTCGAGATAGATATTGATCTTGGTACTGTTTCACTTGATGTTCCAACATATCTATCACATTCTTTGCTTATTTTAGAACTATTTTCACTATGTTGCTCATGTTAGCTTTTGTATCTTGAAAAATGGACAGTCTTGTTGAGATTTCATCTAGGTGGCTAGCATCATTGTCTTTAAGAATTGGGAGTTGAGTGGGAACAACAACTTCTTGATCTTGTGATATCTTCAGTTACTTGTGATTTTTTTGTTCATTAACATTTGTGTCCCTTTCTTGTAAAAAGAGAATTAGTCAAAGAAAACCACTTGTTTTATATCAACTAATGTAGGTTGTCTTGAGCTCAATCCAAGGAATGGGAAATGGCCTTTTGTCACTAATTACATTTCTATACTATTGGTTATACTTAGAATATTTGGCCTAAGCACTGTTTCTTTTCTCATATTTACTTATTGTGTAACATTTTATTGTTCTTCTTTTATTTTTTTCCTTATTCTTTTATATGCACAACCTTATTTCTCATAGTTCAATATTCTTCATCTTTACAAATTTATTCCTAGAGTCAAATGATTTCCCCCTTATCTCTTCCTTGGATTTCTTCATTTCTTTGTATCCTTCTTCACTTGGCTAATTTTCATCATAGGGATCATGTCTCTTGAACCATGTTCAACAAAATTGTTAATGTTTGTGCTTATGATGTTGTTTCTTTCTATGTGAATATGTTGTAATATCCTATGGACAAAAGTAATGTAGGTTAGGTTACTTTTTTTTATCTTTTATTACTAATGTTGCAATTCCATGCACAAAATTCTGATAGATGGTCTATATGATGACAAGATTATTTGGGATGCACTTGTGTAGAATATGTGGAAGATGCAGGGGCATCAGAATCCAAGACAAATTGTCACAGATAGATAATGGGAATTCCTAGAGGATAGTCAAAGACCTCTAATGCTATGGGTGAAAGGTCAATGAGTGATTAGAGACATTCGTGAGGATGCCGACCAGAAATGGTCAACGACATGTGACAAAAAGATAGGAAGGTCAGTGAGGGGTACAAGATAATTTCGACCATGTGGAGAAATAAAGTTGTGAAGCAAGATGACAATAACAGGTATGCGATGACCGATTATTCAAAAAGGATCTTGAGGTGTGGAATTATTGAGGTATTTGTGTTGATGTATATGTAACTTCGGAACATATTCTTCTATGTATCTTATGTATTGTAACCCGATGTTTATTCCTGGATGCTTCTATTATGTATTTGAGTCATGTTGTCATGCTCCGATGTTCCGATCGGGAGGATTAATAATGTAAACAAGTCTTGTCAAGTCATTGTGTAAGTCCCCACAGTTTCGGGGCACTTGAGTTATTATACACTAATTAAGGTGTAGGATCGAGTAAGTAATTGTAAGTTGAGCCTACGTGTGAAAATGCACTTCAAGTGAACGGAAGAATATAAATAGAGAGTGAGAGTCTCTCTATTTATCACTTGCATAACACATCACTTGCTCTCTCAAGTGTGGCGCACTAGTGGAGAAGGAAATGTACTGGGACTAGAAGACTACTACTGTCGAGAGTGCATCTTACTGTTTTGGGGTCTTACATCTTGTGGTGATTCTATCTTTGAGGAAGTTGCGGGGTTTTCTCCATTTATGGTTTCCCCGATCAAAACTCTTTGTGTCTCTTGTCTCTTGTGATGTGCTTATGTTATTGATGTGCTTGTTATTCTCTCAGTGAAAATATCCTAACATAATGCTAGCTTAAATGTTGAAAAACTAACAATTTGGAATAGTTGCAGAGAAGTTATGGTGGTTGTTGCAGAAGGCAAGGTGACTAAACTTGTTAAGAATAGCCACATGAAGTATTTAATGGAGTATCGCGGTCCTTAGGAGCCTGTCAAACTTTTAGAAGAAGATTCAAAGGACTAAGAACCAGCGGGAGGCTATAAATATCAGTTGATGTTTAGAGAAAGGAACTTTTAAATGAAAAACCTTGGATAATCTTGTTGCTTTTGAATTGTGGAGGTGGATTTTTCGACATTCAATACAAGAGATGAGTGTGAATGGTCAATGTCCATCCCAACTAATCTGAGCTTAGAATCGTATTGTAATTTTCCTCTATAAATATATTGTTTCATTTAATTGAAAGCCATAATCCTTGGAAAACTTGTATGTGTGTGTAATTATTTGTGCTTTCATTATGTACACTGATTTGCAGCCGACTCACCTAGGTTGTGTCTACGTCAGTTGGTATCAGAGTGGAAAGTTTTCCCACACAAAGGGGACCAGTTGCAATTGAATGTGGAAATAAACTCCAGCTACGGTTGGGTAGAGTTGCTGGTAGTTGTGATTTATCCATCAGAGGGAAAAAATGGGTCATAGAGGTGTCAATGTTCATGGAAGACAACCACACAGAGGCATAGGGGTCATGATTGACCATGAAACATTCAAAGAATGCATCCATATGATGAGGACGTTGAATAAGGAGTTAGAAGACATGTCAAGGAGGCACAACAATAGATATATGTCCCTGAAAGCATGAACCATAGTGATGAAGAAATTGAGGATGAAGTAAATGTGTTGGATGAGGAAGAAGAAGAAGACCTATAAGGAAAACTATTGAAAGTTTTGTTGGAAATGCGTTTTAAGGCTAAGATGGACATGCCTAGCTACTCTAGAATTCTGAATCGTAAGGATCTGAGAGACTAAATCCCTTGGCTGAGGAGTACACAAGAAAAAACAAGGACAATGGTTACTCGAAAAAGCGAGTTCTAATGTGTTTAGATAAGGATTTTCTGAAGGAGGAAAATAAGCATCAATGTTGCTTTGCAGTCACTCCCAAGGGCCCGAGTGTCGACGAACCAACTAAATATTCCCCAACGGATGTCGAAGAAGTGTTATCAGAATTTAAGGGCATAAGGGCCGATGAGATGCCAATTGGATTGTTTCCGATAGGGAATATATCCCATCAAATAGAATTGATTCTACGGTTGATTTTTCCAACCAAGGCCCCACATAGGATCACATCGGTGAAGAATGTTGAGTTGAAATGATAGGTCCTAGAGTTGTTGTATAGGTGGTTGATTAGAGAAATCATGAGTCTGTGTGCAATAATTGTTGTACTAGAACCCAAGAAAGGAGGATAATGGAGGATGCATACTGAATCATGGGGTATTAAACAAATTACTATCAAGTACAATATTTCATGACTGAGGATGCATGCCTTGATTGATTGCTTGAGCAAAGTGACATACTTTGAACCAAGATTGACTTGAAGAGTGGATACCACCAAATATAGGTTAGGGATTGTGATGACTGGAAGCTGACCTTTAAGATGAAAAAAGGACTATATGAATGGATGGTTATGTTCTTTGGGTTGACCAATGCACCACGCACATTCATGATGTTGATGAACGTAGTGATGAAACTATTTATGGGGAAATTTGTCATTATGTATCTCGGCGACATATTGATTTTTAGAAAAACAAGAGAAGAAGATGTCTCATATCTTTGACAATTTCTGCAAAAGTTGAGCTACTAGATGTTATTAGCGAACCGAGTCTAGAAGTGCTCCTTCATCCAGAAGGATTCGATGTACCTGGGATTCATGATTTGTATAAAAGGACTGAAGATAGATCTAGAAAAGGTAAGAGTAATTTTGGAGTGGTCGGAGCTAATTAGTGCCACTAAGGTGAGAAGTTTCCATGGACTTGCCAGTTTTTACCAAAAGTTCATCAGGGATTTTAGTTGGATATGTGCATATTTGACGACGTGCAAGAGGAAGGGAGAGTTCAAATGGATGGAAGCAGATCGATGAGCTTTTGAGAATATGAAGCAAAAGGTGACATAGATCATATTTTTAGCACTTCTATATTTTGGAAAAGTATTTAAATTTTACTACGACATGAGAAGGCTAGTAGTTGGAGTTGTGCTGATCTAAGAGAGTTAACAAATTGCATTCTTCGGTGAGAAATTGGATGATGCCAAGTACAAATATTTGGTATACAACTTTGAATTTTATTCCATTGTACATGCATTGAAGAAGTGGAGGCGTTATTTACTACTAAAAGAATTTGTAATGTTCACTATCCACCAAGCTTTGAGGTACTTGAACACTCAGACAAAGTTGAATCAAAGGCATATGAAGTGGGTTGAGTTCTTGCATAGTTATACCTACATGTTGAATCACAAGTAAGGGAAGACTAATAAGGTAGATGACACATTAAGTCGAAGAGTCGCGTCGTTGGAGATGACTACTGTAAATTTGATAGGGTCAGAGTCGATGAAGGTCGATTATAAAGTCGATGAGTATTTTGCTGATGCATGTAAGGTATCTAAGGAACCATGGAGTGTTGACAAAACTCCATACTTACATTACTTCATCCAAGAAGGAGGGTATTTTTTAAGGATTCTAATAATATACTTAAGTGTAGTATCCTAGGCGATTATTCTAGATTAAATATATATATATATATATATATATATATATATATAGGTAGGAAAATATTAAATATGAAACATATAATTTACCACTCAAAATGGTAATTTTTGGTGAACATTAAGAGAAAAAAACATACTTTGTGTAAATATAGGGATATTAGAGACTAAAAATGACCAAATAGTGAATGTTTTTATGGAAAAAAGCCCCAAAAAAGCCAATTGGAAAAATTTCTCTCCTAAAATTACCTTTCCAAGAAGGATTCCTATTCGAGAGGCATGGATTATGCATCCCTATAGGATCAATGAGGGATAACCTGATGAGAGAATTGCATAGTGGAGTATTAGAAAGACACTTTGGCATTGACAAGATAAAGGATTTAGTCAAGGAAAAGTATTACTAGCCAGAACTGATGACAAATGTGAATAAGTGGATCTGACAATGTCAGAATGCCAGTATGCCAAAGGAAGAATCCATAATACAGGACTATATGCACCACTTTCAATATCAACTGTCTAATGGGAAGATATCAACATGGATTTTGTGTTAGGATTGCAGCATACATAGCAAGGGAATGACTCTATCTTTGTGGTAGTTGACATATTCTTCAGGATGGCTCACATTATTCCATATCAGAAGACAAGTGATGCCACTCGTATTGTTGTGTTATTTTTCAAGGATATTGTAAGGTTGCATGGGTTGGTGAAGAGAATCACTTCAAACATAGATACCAAGTTTATGGGTCATTTCTAGGGAACCCTATGGAAGAATATTGACAAGAATTTGTACTTCATTTTTTCATACCATCCACAGAATGATGGACAAACTGAAGTCATGAACATAAGCTTAGGAAATTTCATGAGGTGCCTAACTGCTAATTGACCAAAGCAGTGGGAAAATGTTTTGTCATGGGATGAATTCGCGTACAACAATTCAGTGAACTAATCGACAGGAATGATTCCATTCCAGAATGTGAAAGGGAGAAGTCCACATGGACTATTCGACTTACAAGTCGAAATGATAATGGGGATGCGGAATAATGTAGTGGAATAATCATTTTTAGGCCATATGAAAGAAGTGCACGACAAGGTGAATAAATAGCCTGAGAAGAGAAATGAGGCCTACAAATTTAGGGACCACAGGATGAGGCAACTGCATTCATTTGCAAAAGGAAACTTAGTGTATGAACACCTAAGGAAAGAAAGGTTTCCCAAGGAAGTATATAACAAGGTGAGGCTAAAGAAAATTGGTCCATGCAGAAACCTTAACAAAAATTTGGATAATGCATATGTGTTCGAGTTTCCTCAAGGTATGGGTGTATCACCAACTTAAAATGTTTATTACTCGGACACATTTCAAGAAGGATTGATGAGTGACGGTAAAGAGATAACAAACTTGTTGAGAAAAATTCCAGTTCATTTGATAGAAGAGGATGCAGAAGTACTTAGAAAGCATGAATTCAGGAAGACAAGGATTTGTAAAAAGAAGCAATACCTGGTTTGATTGAAGAACATAGACCTGAAATAAGTGACATGGATTTTAGAGGAAGCTCTTAAGGTGTTGTAAAACCATGAACAAGATTTTTTTCAACCCTCGGAGTTTCATAGAGGGGATTTAGATCCCAAGGCAAATCGTCACAGCTAGATAATGGGAAAACCTGGAGGACAATCAACGACCTCCAATTCTATGGGAAGAAGGTCGATATGAGATTACATATAGTCATGATGATACCAACTAGGAACAATCGATGATGGGAGACAAAATGATGGGAAGGTCAGTGAGGGGTCAAAGATAATGTCAACTAGGTGGAGATAGGATGTTGTGAAGCAAGATGATGACAATGAGTATGTAACTACTAATTGTTCAACCAAAATCCTAATGTATAGAACCATTGAGGTAGATGGAACAATTTCAAAGCAATTATGGAAGTTGTTGCAGAAGGTAAGGTGGTGAAAATTGTGGAGAATATCCATGTGAATTATTTAATGGAGTATGGAGCTTCCTAATAAAATGTGAAACTTCTAGTAGAAGAGACGAAGGACTAAGAATGAAAGGGAGACTATAAATACCATTTGATGTTTAGATAAAGGAACATTTGGCTAGAGAACCTTGGAAAAGCTTGTTGCTTCTAAACTGTGGAGGTTGAGATTTCAACGTTCATTCCAAGATACAAGTGTAAATGACGGATGTCCATTCTAAATAATCATATATTAGACTTTGATTGTAATATTCCTCTATAAATATATTGTTTCATTTAATTTAAATCCATGATCCTTGGAAAAATTGTTTGTGTATGATTGTTTTTGCTTTCATTTTGTACGCTAATCTGTAGTTGGCCCACCCAAGTCACATATGCGCCAATGGAGGTTTAAATGCTCCATATATTCTAAGATAAGTGTATGTATTAATAAAATATGTCATTTCATCCATAGTACTAACTACTTGCATGGTGTAGCATTCCCATCCATCACTCCAACCACTTAAGAGGGAGACATGAACAAATTTTGGGCTTCTAAATTTCACCCAATGGCCATATTGTGAATTTATAAACATTTAAAATGTGTGTTCAAATGCATAAATAAATATGCAGAAAAATAACTCTATCCATAGAAACAACACATGAATTTACAAGTGTAATTATAACATGAATAATAATGAAATCATTGTACATCATATTTAAAGAGAATATCTATCTTTAAATAAAGAATATCCAAGTAATTGGCTGTGTAAGAACAATTCCCACCAAAATTTAGGAAATATATCCATCATATATTATTTATGCTGAGCGAACACCCCCAAGATATGATATGAGTCCAATAAGGACGAAGACACACCTACACCATTCTCTCTCTCAGCCCACAACCCATTATTCTCTCTATGCTTAAATGTTTATACAAATCTCTACAAGAATTTCACTCAACCATCACAACCTTGGCTCCAACAATACCTACCTCACACAATACCCTTCTAGGATCAGGAATCCCCTTCACTGATCCATAGTTCCCTTGTGTGATCCATATTTTCAGGTGGTTACCAATGTGTGCATAAAAGGAGTCCAACATGGTGTATGTTATTAGAGAAGCACATGTAGCCTTAATTCATGGATTATCAAGCATAAAAAAGTAGCATAAATAAATAGGTAAATGTTCCTATACTACCCAACCTTAACACTCACATAAAACCATGTGTTCTCCCTTGAATCCATATCTTCGGTTCCAAATTCAAACTTTTGGGCTATATACAGTCTGGTAATTGATAATGGTAAAAACAACATGAAGGATATCTTTGCGTAGTGTATAAATCTATATCATAATGGAAAATGAGTGAATGGATCCAAAATATAGGAGGGGATGGTGGAAAGCCAACTAACATAAATTTTGGCCCTACAAGAAAATGACCCTTACGAACACCATAGAATGATATTCATCCCATATTTCCATAACTACATGAGACCAATTTCACCACCAACCTTACACATGCATTGAATGATTGGATTTAATAGTCAAAATGAAGTAATTATCTCATTAAACAAACATGGAAATAATTAGATGAATCCTAAGGTTGACACTTGGAAATAGAAGATTTAATCTCCCATACGCCTCTTTTGCTCCTCCTCTCTAGTGATTGTTACAAAACCATCCTTGACCATTTTATTATTTTCCAATTGTTGCTACTTCAACTGCATCCCCAAAATTTTACATTTTTAGGGCCCCTCCTTAGAATTTTGGTTTTAAGCTTTCCTTAGACTAATTCTACTCCATGAAATTTTCATTCCATAACTTAGGTTTTCTTTGAACAAGACATAATTTTTTTTCACTAAGTTAGAAAACTAATATTTTGCTTTCGACATGCTGAAAGAAATCAACGAGTCAATCCGACACATAGAAAGAACTCATCTTTTTTGTCTGACGTTCTTTAGCCAATCTTGTTTTGTTTGATAAGTTTTTATCAGAAACATTTGACGCGTTTCTACCGACAGTGTTGACGAAACTTAGGATTTTGAGCCAACGCTATCAGTGAAACTTACCATTCCTTGCTGTCACTTTTATCGGAGGAGTTTCTTAAGTTCATCCAAATATCTCGCGATATTTCCAGATGGTGTCGACAAAACTTAGTGTTTGCAATCGACATGTTCGGCAAAACTAAGAATTTGCTGCGGACATTTTGTCATCGGAACACTTTTGCGAGTCATGCCGACGAGGCTTTTTCAGAAGAGTTTGTTGAGTTTCTGCCGATAGTGTCCACCGGCACCATTATGATAAGATAATATTGGTGTATGGAAGCATATAAGATCATTGAGGAAGATTGTTTTTAAAGGGCTTCAAGTACTCTTGTTATCATTTTCCTTGTCCATTTTGAAGATATATTTTATGTTATATTTAGGGAATACCATGAATAAGGTTGGTTATAGTTGTTTTACTAGTATAAGGACAACACAATACACTTGCAAACATAAAAAAGTATCAGTAAACAAATACATACATGACACTATAATCATAGCAGAAAAAAAAATTCCCAACCCTAAACATTTATAGTAGCAAGGTGAAACGGAAGGTAGGGAACAAAGGAGGGTCTAATGCATGCTTATAAACATGCTCTTAGTCCATCTCTGATTTAATATATCAGTAAGCAAACCTAGTTGAAAACAAGTCCAACATAAAATAAAGCACATAAAAAATAGTACTTTTTAGAAATCTATTTTTATAAAGTGCATAAATTAATTTGCATATAACTTGAAATCTACAAATTAGGTATCTCTAATTTTTGGTATATAAGTGAATCATAGTAAAACAAAATCACTCACTAAAAATCATCAAAATATAGGTTCGCACTTAAGAGATATTAGTTGTTGTTCATGCATGTAGAAGTTTAATGTGCTTGTGCCTCAAGAATTCAATATGTCTTGGGAATTTTTTTAAAAGGTTGAGGCCATGAGAAGGGTGACAAAAAATTCAAAGCATAATGAGATTGTTGATGCCAAATATGGGTTGTATTGTCATGTACCCCAATTTCAATAACATTTTATGTTTAAAGAAACATTATATTTTACTTTTATTGTAAAGTTTATGACTATTGACCATGTGGGGTCAAGGATGACTGTAATTAATTATGTTGAATATTTGATTAGTTAATAAATAAAAGATGATACAAATAGCCTAAGGAGGTTGTTGAATGAGTGTCCACTGACCCACTAGGAGGAATAGACTAGGGTGAGAGTAAACTGACACATGGTAGCATCCTCAAACACTTCTAGCTATTGCAAGGGGCAAATTCCCTAATTTTGTGGTCATGTTCCCCAAGAAAGTGGAACAGAGAAGGTAGCTCATTAATTGAGAAAATGACCAAAAAGACCTAGGCATGCATATATCTATCCATCGAATTCAGCAGGAAGCTGTTCAATCATTACCTTGTGAAATTTATGAAGTTGAGAAAGGTGCACAAGAGATTCGATGAGGGGAAAGGAAGAAGTGGATTGAGTGATTAAGACTATTTTCAGAACTAGTGCAGCTTGTTAGCTGAGTTATTTACTGCTGAGGATAGAAGTACCACTATTAAGTTCTTCTGTGGAGTGGCAAGGGTATTTAATCCCATTTCTTCACACAGTGCTTTCATCCTGGTGGATCAGTGGATAGGCCCGAGGGTCCTAAGACAAGAAGTTGAGCTATCTTTAGGAAAAGGTTGGGTGGAATGGGATCCTTGGGTTGTTTGTCTCTTCTACAAGTTATCAGGTTCCATTGTGTTATATTATTTATTTTATGCAAGCAAATTTACTGGAATGAAAGTAGTCATGATTAGTTTTACTATTAGTACTTGGATAATTTGCATCTGTAAATAGACTGTTTAAGTCTACATTTTATTCAAGAAAGTTTACTTGTATATGTTTATCTGAATAAATGAGCCTATAGTTAGAATTGATTGATGAATGAGTGAAATCCCTTTCTGTATTTTTCCACTCATCTTACGATGAAGTACTCTAGTACAGAAGGTTGGTTTAACTGTAGATAGGAATGATTATATAGGGTTGAAATGAATCTAAACTAATATTGAACTGTAGAGTTTCCATTGAATTAAATCAACAATCTTTCCTCTGATAAGATTACCAGCAATATCTCCACGTAACTGTTTTAGCTTTGGAAGATTTTTATTTTATTTTCAAGCTAATTTACCATGTAGAATAATTATATAGAGTCTGTTATAGTAAATTTTTTGTCACACGGCTATGGAACTGTGTGAAATATAATACATTAATAATTATAGTATTATAACCTAATTGTTTACACCTAGTAAAGAAATAAATCAATCATTATTTTAGTACTGTAATACTTAAAATATAACCTATGATACTCTAGTTATATTATAATAAATAATACACAAGTTAAACCTCCAACTGGTTCTTGTAAAACACCTAACATATTATGTTCATAATCACCAGTCAATAGACTGGAAATGATTAAGAATTATAACATCTATTGTATTATAGTATCTTAAGTACTTAAGAAACAAAATTGTAATCATACAATATAATAATAATACTATTATTAAAATGTTACTCTAAGTCATAATACAGTACAGAATTTAAGTACTTAGAAAACCTAGCTGTAACAATCATTATAACTCAAAATATTGCTATTTAATAATTGCAAATTGTGCATCTAAAACCCTACTCTAAAAATGTAAATTTTATTAATCATTTACAGAACCTACTTATGAAATAGGATAGATTTCAGTTCCTCCTTTTTAAAAAGAAAAGTATCAAAATCTAATTATTGCTTATACAATTATAAAAAATCAAAAGTTAACCATATAACTTAAATATCCAAACTGTTTGTTAAACACAAAACCCTAGGATAATCCTTTGCAATACAACTTTTACAAAATGAATTGCAAACAACTATTTTTTCCAATGGCCTAACCAATTGGAAGCCAAATATTTATTATAACCATTTTTTTTCATAGCAGAAGTAAAACATTACTGAGTTTAACACACTACACAACCAAAATTATTTTTACAAGAGAAAAAATTTTACTAATAGCTATTTTACTTTACGATCATAAGTTGTGTCTCTTAGAGACCAAATATTTTATAAAAAGAGTCTTCAAATTATCTAGAAGTTAACCAATACAGTCGCCACTTGGATCAACGCTTAAAAACCAAAATACTTCCACAGTTTTGAAGCCACAAAAGAGTTACAATGGCTGAAAGATTCCAATAACTTAATTAAAGTGTGCAAAACAATAACAAAAACCCTGGAATAGTAATATTATACCCTAAATCAACATTAAAAGAGTTGTGTTTCTTTCGTAAAAACTCTAAGAGTTATCTTTGACAATGGCCATATGACCTCCATCACAATTTCAAAACAAAACAACAAGATTTGCCATAAGCATTCTAAACACTATAGTAATAATCAATAAGCATCATTCTTTTAATCGCAAACACAATCACGACGAAGGATAGCCCTAGATTGAAACCGAGGCTTACCCGAAATTTCTTTCCGCGCCCTTCAATCTCAAGCAAATTCCTTCAACCTTCGACTGTTTTTCTTCACCTACCATCAAACAACAAATGTTAAACACTATTTAATATTTAGCTTGGTTTTATAAAACAAAAGAAAATAAAAATGTTGGGAAATTTATTTAGGACTTACCAATTTTAGCTTAGAGTTCAAAGAATCAATGATGACTAAAAGCCAAAAGCTTCAATCCCTCTAATGCCTCATACAATAGAAGAGACCACCATTTAAAAGATGTGCTCACGGTAATGGCAAAGAACCAGGGTCAAGCTTGAGTGACAATCATTGCTGAAGACCTGAGAAGGTCGAGGGCCTGTTGGTCCACTTTTCGTTGCCAAAAATAAACAATGAATGAAGCCGAGCAGTGTTAGGGAAAAAGTTCAATGTTTTGTGCATATGGATTAACACCAAAACCCTTCCTCAGAAGAGCAGTCTCCACGTGGAATCCACTAACATTGAAATCTCATATTCATTCGATATAGTTTGGAGCCTTCGTTATGTATAAGAACTCAACACCACTACTTTTGGTTAAACATTATACCAATTATTATATGCAAGGTAATAAGACTACATTTGTTTACAATTAAGCAAGTTATGGTTTGATAGGTTGAAGCTTCAATCTAGGTTATAGTTTTATATATCCATTGTGTAGTCTTAGCTAGGTTATAGTTAGTATTTTATGCATTGGTGATATGCATAGGTTAGTATTGTTATATTTATAGTTAGTTTTAAACTACCATTTCATAACGATAATTGTTATGCCTAGGTTAGTTTATATGTTGTGCATCGAATGCATACCTAGGTTAGTGTATTGTTATGCATCGAGTATATATGCCTAGGTTAGCTTGTTTATTTTTGCAATGAGTTTCTAGTGCAAAAAAAAAATTAATAATGATAACATTAGGACTTAGGAATTTCTAGGTTAACATGGCAAGGAGCATAGTTATAAAACATGGAGAATGTTTTTGGGCTCATAATACTGCACTCAACTAAAAACAGGTTGGATGAATATATGCCATAATTTAGTTGTTAGAACAAATGATCATCTCTACCAACTCCATTTTTCTAACTAGGTAGAGTAAGCTCCGCTATAGGCCTAGGAATGCTTACACATAGATAATCGATACATTAAATAGAGTTCAAGAATCTTTTCTAACTTACTCGTTTGGTCTTCCGAGTTATATTTCTTACATCGTAAACCTGGAAGTAAGTTTTACCTATGAATCCTGTACAAGCATCAGATTTGCGTTAGCTTTAAGAAAAGCTAAGTAAGCCTCGGGCTAACCTCAAGCCCCTTCATTAAGAAAAGAAAACAACCATTAAAATCATACACATTTCTACAAACAAATCAATGATCTGAATGCAATAGTTTGAAACTCTTTAACTTTGATAAAATTTTATTCATAACTGAAAATCCATCTAGATTGAATATGGGTAGTAACATGTAACTTACAAGTTAGTAAGTAAGATTTATGTAGTCTTTAGTTACAGATAATCAAAGAGAATTAACTCCTAAAGTTTAATCTTGATGTCTTGTTTTATAATCTACCTGTTAATGAAACAAAAGTTAGTTATTAAACTAGCATTCTGACTATGATCTAGTATTAAATGTCACATAGAAAAATTTTAATTTTTCGTGAATTTTTGGAGATGTCACATATGGTATCATAGCACATGTTCAGACACTAAGCCTGAAGTGACTTAGTGCACATAAACCAAAAATTAAATAAAAAGTATGGATACTGATTATTGATTTTAAATGTTGTGTACATAATATTTCTGAATTAGATTTGCAGGTATGGAAGGACTTGAAGGGTATGATGAAGAGAGGTCCCCACTAAATGAAAAAAATAATTCTAGAAAAGAACCTGCTAAAGAAGATATAACTAATAACTCATCTGAATTATTACAAACAGTTAAGGATCTAAAAACTGAAATGGAGATTGCTAAAAAAGAAAATGAGAGAATCCTAAGAGCTCAAGAGGAGCTGAATCAAATACTGTTGGAAAATTTTTATCACAAAGAAAAGGATAAAACGATAGAATCTGACACTATGTCCTATCAACATAAGAGTAAAAGGTCACAACACTCTAAAATTGAAATCAATTCTTCTTCTAAGGTTAACGGTAATTCACATAGAAAGAAACACCATAATTCTAGTGACAATAGCGAGAGTAATTATCACTATAGAAAGAAGAAGTACAAGCCCTATGAAGAGATTTTTGGGAGTTCAAAAAGATTAAACCACCAAATTTTAATGGTGAAACAGACAAAGGAGAGTAAGCCGAAGCATGGCTATCCAGAATGAAAAACTACTTCCAGATATATAATTATTCAAACCAGTTAAAAGTGAGGATGGAAATTTATAACTTAACTGGAAAAGCTGACATTTGGTGGCAAGACATAAAATGAGTTAAGCGAATAAAAGAGAAAAATATAAACTGGAGCACTTTTAAAAAGTACTTTAAAAATAAATTTATGTCAGAGCAATATTACGAGGAATGAGCTAAATAATTTTATGACTTAAGGTTGGGAACCATGAGTATGAAAGAGTTAGTAAATTTTTGAGCCTACTGCGATATGCACCCTATATTGTTGATGAAAAACCTAAGGTACAAAAGTTTCTGAGCTGTTTACCTTTTCATATCAAGGACAAAATTGAATATGATAATCCCAAGACCCTTGAAGAGGCCATGTGAAAAGCACATTACTGCTATGAGCAGAACTAGAAAAGGGAGAAAATGCCAAACTGCAAAACAAAAAGGCCTAATAATAATTTTGAATCAAGGAAGAAAAATTTCACACCTACTCGGAATTTTGGGCATAATAACTCATGTAATATTCCTAATAGAAAATTTCAAGGAAGTAATGTAAAAGGTAACCCACAACAAAATCCTACTGTCACAAGAAATAAAGAAGTCACAAATAATCACAGTAATTATGTTAAAAATAACGAACGTAAGGAACCAATAAAATGTTGGGAATTCCAGGGACCTCACTATGCATCAATATGTCCTAAGAGAAAGAAGACTTTCAACAACATCCATGTTGTGTAGGAAGAAACAATGGTTGGTGATTTAGTGAGAAGGATGCCCGAAATCAATGCAGCGCTGGAAAACAGACAGGCTGAATATTAGAATTCCATGGTGGAAGTAGAAGGTATGCTGAACCATAAACCCATTTCTATTTTAATTGACCCAGGGGCTAGCCTGAGTTATGTCTCTCCTAGTTTAGTAGAGAAAATTAAACTACCAGTAAAGAAATTTGCAAAGTCATGGCTGGTTTAATTAGCTACAGGAGCAAAGATAAAAGTAATTGATTTTGTGAAAGATTGTACATTATTTATGAATCAATTTGAAATTTATGTAAGTTGAGTGTACTTCCATTAGGATCCTATGATGTATTAATTGGAATGGATTGGTTGGAACAGCATCAAGTAGTGTTAAATAATGAAGGAGAAACAATGACAGTAAAAGGAATCCATAGGAAAACAACAATCAGGCAGTTCTCTGCCTTACAACTAAAAAGGGTTGTTCGGAAGGGATGTAAATATTTTGCTGTAGCTATAACTAATGAAGAACACATTAATAAAGAAGACAAACTAAAATTAGAAGATATATCAATTCTGAGAGATTATTCAGATGTATTTTTGGAGGAAATTCTAAGAATGCCTCTAAAAAGAGAGTTGGATTTCACTATTGACCTAGTACCTAGTGCAATGCCTAAATCAAAATATCATTACCGAATGAACATCCTGGAGCTTAATGAACTAAAATCAAAAATAAAAGAACTGATAGATAAGAAGTATATAAGACCAAGTCTGTCTCCTTGGGGAGCACCGGTCATCTTTGTTAAAAATAAGGACGGTACTCTGTGCTTATGCATTGACTATCGTCAGCTTAATAAGATGACCATTAAAAATAGATACCCATTTCCCTGCATAGATGATATGTTCGATCAGTTATGCGGAGCAAAAGGTTTTTCAAAAATTGACTTAAGATCCAGTTATCATCAAGTCCGTGTTGGGTCCCAAAATGCCCCTTTTTAACCACATCCATTATACCCTGTTTGTCTTGTCTTACTCCATTCTGTGCACCAAACAAACATTATTTCCTCACTTGAGCCCTGAATATTCACAGGTATGATTAATTATTGTTTATCTTATTAATGCTTATGATTTCTATAATCATGACTTTGCTTCTTGAATTATGCTAACACATTATGATTTTACAAAGATAGTTCAAGCTGTGAGAGAATACAGGTGTAGTAGTACTAGTGGTCTAAAGAGGAGATGAGCATTCACTGCCAGCTGTGACCTACCAGTCCCATCTCTACACGCAAGGTAAAACCAAGGGTCATCATTCCACGCAAGCTGCAATAGGCATGGCTACAATAGACTTAGTTGCAACAACGCGCCATTGCTTAAAGTTAGTTGAAATTGTTAGGGCATCTCTTAAATTGGTTCTATTATTTCATTTACTGGCTTGAGAAACAGAATTGCATATATTCCATGCTTTTGTTTAATTCTACCCACAGCTGTAACAACACATGTAACAGGGCATCTTGAAGATCATAGATCTTCATGGCTGCCCGATATTAGTGGGTGAGGGTTATGATTGTTGATGTATAAGTACTGGGAAACATTTAGAGCCAGGGGTTGGATAATATCATATTTTACTGTGTGAGATGTATTAGAGACTGTACTTTCATTCCACCATTTTAATAGAAGAAGCAAGATTCTTCATATCTCTATGTTTAACTTGTGTTAGTTTCGGCATCTCTGTTCGAAGGCTGGACTCGCCTTCCCATAGAGATTGCAGAGTTAATTATATGTTTTGATTATTTGGTTGTGTGGTGTGGAAGTTACATCATATGCATCCTTTTTTAGTGGCTGCAATAGTAATGTTCAATCAATGTGTTTCCTTGAATTATCAGTAATTGCATTTCCTTTAAGCTGCAGCAGTGTGGTGTGACAATCGACTGTGTAGGTTAATTTCCTTTATGCACATGTGTGATAGCTGTAATAGTCAATCTCTTCCTCAGTTCCTTTCAATTACTTGTCTTTCTTAGGTTTGTTAATTCAGTTAGACTATAGCTTAGAATTGTTTGGTTCAATTCCTGTTATTTCCCATTCCCAGATTAAGGTTGGATTAAACTAGTCATGATGGATCCGCATATAGTCTGGTAAACTAGGATTTAACTTCTTGCAAAAGTAAGTCTAGATATTTTTTTCATGAATCGTTTATTATTGGATTGAAGTTGTAGGAAGGTGATTGCAATTCTGAATTCTTAGATAGGTAGTTTAGACCAATTTAATTATGGGAGTATTTTGACTAAATAGATAGGTAGGACAGTTCATTCAGTTCATCAACTACTTAGTGTTTAAGCACAGACAGTGTGAATTATCTTTGAAATAAAAATACTTCCTTGGGTTGACAATTTATATTGAGCATTCTGCATGATAGTTTTAATTAACTAGCATATAGAATGACCAACATTTTGGTGCTGTTGTGGGGAAAGGTAATTATTAGACACCGTAGTAGTTGCATATGTTCATTTTTCTTCAGTTTTTAAGTTTGCATGTTTTCGGTTGCATGAATACGAGGAGAGTACAGAGTGGCATTCCCAGAACCCCCAAAACTCCCAAGAATACTAATTTTGCAAGTGATCGAGGTCGTGGTAGCAATCCAGCATTGGGAAGAAGGACATTCATTGACAATCTTGTTTCCAGACCCAAATAGTCTACCGAAGCTCGCCATCAAGGATCATTTGTCAGAAGAAGCCTGGTTACCCCTCGATTGGAAGCATAAGTTTCCATAGTGAAGAACACAGGAGGAGATGCGACACCCTCATGTGTCCCTGTGGAGAAAGATAGAGTCAGCATTGTGGGAGTAGGTGATCGAGAGATGATTTATCGCATTAACGGGAATACAGTGACAAAGGAGGACTAGACACCGTTTAATCAGAAGTGGGATGATTAGAAGAGGCAAAGACAGAAGAGAGTAGAGGAAAATATGAATAATGGACATGAACCTGAAGGTCATGAAGAGGTGATGGGGGAGAATCATCACAATGATGGTCATCCCCTACATGAGGGGAAAATTGCTACACTCCAATTTCCCATTCGACAGCCAGCTAGAAAAGCACCCATGAAAAACATATCACCATCAGTATTACCTCGATTTCATGGAAAGGCAACAGAGGATCTGGATGAATTCCTCTTCAAGTTTGACATCCTCTATTGCAGCTACAACTACACTTCCAGTGAGAAGAAGTTAAAACTTCTCCCTACTACTTTGAAGGATAACCCATTGCGTTGGCATATGAGCTTAGGTGGTGAGACTGTCACCACCTGGGATCAAATGAAACAGGTGTTCCTTGAAAAATACCAGGAGTACTGTAACACTAAAGATAAAAGAGAAGAACTGTTCAAGATGGTACAAAAGGACGAATAAAGTTTAGAATATTTCATTGAGAGGCTTCTGTACAATGTGCAGAGGGATGGACAGACTACTATGGGGCTATATTTGCTCAAGATAATCCTAATTCCTGGGATGAGAGAAGACTTCCTAGGTATGTTTAACTTGCTGGGAAAGTGGGATATCTTGAAGGAACCCTTTGAAAAGATTGTTGAATTATGCAGAAGGTATTCCAGAGGATCCTCCAGGACCAACAAATGGGATAAATTGGAATGAGATGTCTTCAACAGAACATAGAAGTCATCCAATGGAGGAGCCACCCAAGAGGAAATAGGCAACCTTCTCAAGAACTTCAAGACAGAGATGATGAGCTCCATCTCCTCAGAAATAGATGTCCTGAGGGTGAAGTAGAAGCAAGCAGTATAACATCTAACACTTGGTGTATTCTTCCCCAGATGTAGGAAGAAGCACCCCCTGAAGGAGTGTCCACTTGACAAGGTGGAAGTGTGCCAACTCTATGAATTGAACCATGATACGAAGGAGTGCCCCTTACTACCTCAAGTGAAGGAAGCTCTGTAGGCATCAACTCCAGATGTGGAACCAGCCTACTTCACTACCCAAAAGAAGCCTTAGAAATCTCAAAACCAAGGTATGAATCCAGACTCATTTCATTTTTTGAATAATATGAATAATTAGAATAATATGCATCACATGAATACACAATTCCCTTCACCTTATTCCAACCATCAATGGAATCCTTCTCAACCTCCTATGCAGAATTTAAACTCCTGGACCCCTTGGACACAGTCACCAAACCAACAAACTTCTTGGTCTCCTGGGTGGAGGAACTCCTATCTAGGAAACCAGTTTCCTCATAACCAACCTCCTCAATAGTTTCCACATCAACATTTTCTTCACCAACAATACCCTCAGCTATACCAACAGTATCAGCAGCAGCAGCTGCAACTCCAGAACAACGCTGCACATAATATTCCCATACGACTGTAGCTGCCTGCTCAACGTAACCCCAACCCAAACAATAAAGTAGTCCACAAGTTTGAGACTACCAACATGCCCACTTACTCCATTACTCCAGTTCCCTGTAACAACATACGCTTACGATCAGGGAGAGTAGTGGAGCCTTTAGTCATTGAGGATGTTCCATCCTCCATGTCTGAAGAAAGGATGAACCAGCAGTACTCATCCAATGCAACAATCCCCATTATTGAGGATGCTGAAAGTCCTATTGAGACACTCGCTGAAACAGAAAGAGAAACAACTATCGAAACGCAGCCTACATAGCTGATTAGAGAACTACCATACCCTGAAAGACTGACACTACAGAAAGTAGTGGAACAACCCCAATTTAAACTCCTAGGAGAGTTTTAAAATCTATATGTCAAAATTCCACTATTGCAGGCCCTCCATGATGTGCCTATCTATGCCAAAAATGTCTGGGACCTGTGTGTAAGAAAACTAGGTAGAAAACCCAGGGATCCTCCCACTGTACATGTCATAGGAAAACTATATGAACTGATAATGGGAAAAAATCTCCTATCCAAATATGATGATCTTGGAAACCCCATTGTCACAGTGCAAATTGGAAACATGTAGATACCAAATGTGCTGGTATATCTAGGTGCAACTATTAATGTTATGACCATAGAAACTTTACCAAAAACTTGGGCTCACCAATATTCAACCAACCCCTACCATTTTAGAACTAGTTGAAAGGTCCACTATCAAACCCGAGGGAATCTTGGATGACCTCGTCGTCTTAGTTGACTCATGGGAATACCCTGCTGACTTCTTGGTTTAACAACCTAAGTTGTAGCTAGGAGGACACCCACTGATCCTGGGAGGACCCTGGATAGCCACAGCAGATCCTTATTCTCTATCGGTCAGGGTCTATGACCATCTTAGATGGGAACGAAATAAAAAACCTTACCTTGTATCCTCCAGCTCGACCTATTCTAGATGCTAAAATTCCATTATGGATGGAGCTAGAGGAATAGGAGGGAGTTCAGTCACTGTTAACAATAGGGAAGGCCTTGACCTTCAAGGATGAAACATCGGACGATGCCATTAATAGTTTCATCAGTGAGCCCACTTCTTTCAACATCAAATTTATTAGATCCTGAACAATACTCTAGGTGAAATAGAGAAATAAAATCTCACAGAGGAGACATTAGTCAGTGACACCCACATAATTCCAGTGTTGAAAAATTCAAAAAGTGTTCTAGTTGAGATAGAGTCGGGAAAAAAACTGAACATCAATCCCAATCTCGCTCCTGACGAACAGGAATTCCTGATCACTCTCTTGAAAAATCATAAGGGGGCATTTGCTTGGGAGTACATGGATATGAATGGTATCCCTTCTAATATGTGCACCCACCACACTCTACATCAAGAGTGACTCTCGGCTTGTGTGCCAACCACAACGAAAGATGAACCCCAATCTTAGGGACATAGTGAAAGAGGAAATTAAAAAACTCTTGGAAGTAGGGTTTATATAGCTGATCTTAGACAACGAGTGGGTTTCCCCCACTCGTGATAGTACCCAAAAAGAATGGAAAATGGAGAGTCTGTGTAGATTACAGAGAGTTAAACAAGGCAACGCAGAAAGACCACTTTCCTCTACCTTTCATTGATCAGGTACTTGACACCCTATCTGGGAAGAAGATCTTCTCCTTTATGGATGGGTTCAGTAAGTACAATCATATCCAGATTGCTCATGAGGACCAAGATAAGACCACTTTCACCTGTCCTTGGGGTACCTTTGCATACAGGGTACTCCCCTTCAACTTGTGCAATGCACCTGCCACCTTTCAGAGAGTTGTGATTGGCATATTTTCGGAGATGGTTAATGACAGTATGGATATTTTCATGGATGAATTTACCCCTTATGACAATGATTTTGAGGAGGCACTGAAAAACTTAGAGAAGGTTTTAACGCACTGTGAGCAAACCCACCTATCTTTGAGCACTGAAAAGTGCCATATGATGATGAGCGAGGGTGTAGTGCTAGGGCACTTTATCTCTGTTGATGGTATTCAGGTATATCCATCCAAAATTAGGGTAATTGAAAATATACCCACTCCTAGAACATAGAAAGAGTTACATAGATTTTTAGGGCATGCTGATTATTATAAAACATTCATAGAAAATTTTTCCAAACTAGCTTCTCCTTTATTTATCTTATTGATGAAGGATGTAAAATTCATTTGGAATGATGCATGCTAGACAACATTCACTAAACTTAAGAAGAGGTTGTCTACAACTCATATCTTAAGGGGTGCCAATTGGGTTCTTCCGTTCCACATTTCTTTAGATGCCTCTGACACCACCATTGGAGCAGTGTTGGGACAGCAGGATGGTCAAGCACCATATGGAATTTACTATATCAGTAAAAAATTGGCCCCTGCTCAACTCAATTACATTGTTACAAAAAAATAATTTTTAGCCATTGTCTACTCCATTAACAAATTCAGGCACTACATCACTGGATATCCCACCTTTATACACACTGACCACTCAGCCATCAAGTATTTAATGAACAAACCTGTTACAAATTCTAGGATAACTAGATGGCTATTACTGTTATAGGAATTCGGTATTACCATTATTGAAAGACCTGGGAAAGAAAATGTTGTTGCTGATTTTTTATCTCATTTTACTAATAGTGATGACAGCTTACCAGATGAATATTCTTTCCCAGACGAACATTTGTTTATAGTTTCAAATCATTCCCCTAGGTATGCAGATGTTGATAACTACTTGGCTGCAGGAAAGCTTCTGACACATTTCTCAAAGAGAGAGAAAAGGAAAATTATTCAACAAAGTGCCAGGTATTGCTAGATAGATGGTCATCTTTTATACATAGGTCCTGATCTTGAGATCAGAAGATGTGTAAGGGAGGATGAAGTCTTCCATATCTTGAAGGCCTATCATGATGAGCCATGTGGGGGACAGTTTGCAGATAAGAGGAAAGGTCATAAGGTGTTAAGAATGGGCTACTATTGGCCAACGCTTTTCAGGGATGCAAAGAGGTATGTTCAGGCTTGTGACAACTGTCAGAGAATGGGCCAACCCAACAGATTGGATAAAATTACTTTTCAACCACAGTTGGTGGTTGAACCTTTTGATAGACAGGACTTAGATTTTGTTGGGCCTATCAACCCTCCCTCGAAGTAGAAAAATTACATT
The DNA here is from genome assembly GCA_001517045.1 of Pseudotsuga menziesii. NCBI lineage: Eukaryota > Viridiplantae > Streptophyta > Pinopsida > Pinales > Pinaceae > Pseudotsuga > Pseudotsuga menziesii. The sequence goes on from LPNX010818639.1 coordinate 496,970, forward strand.
TTAGTTTGCACCGACTATATGAAAAAATGGGTGGAGGTTGTGGCTTTGGTGAAAGCCAATGACTAGGCTGTAATATATTTCCTGTACAGGTAAATATTCACTCATTTTGGAGTACCCAAGGAAATAATCACAGATGGAGGACTGAAGTTTGTGTCATAAAAATTAGGATCTTTGCTACAGAAGTACCATATTCAGCATAAGATAACTTCACCTTACCATTCCCGGGCCAATGGCTAGGTGGAAAGTACCAACAAAGTAATTGAAGCTATCCTTACTAAAACAGTTAGAAGCCATCACAGAGACTGTGATGACCAACTTCTAGAAGCATTGCGGGTATATCGTACTACTTGGCACAGTACTACAGGTTTCTCCCCCTATGACTTGGTGTATGGTAAGAGTGTTGTCTTCCCTATCGAATTCAAAATTAAGACTTTGAAGAAAACCATGGATGTAAACTTAGATGCAACAGAAGCCTAGAGGAGTAGACTAAATCAATTAAATGAACTCGACGAAAAATGTATAGCTACGGTGGATCAAACAACATTGATTCAGCAGCAGCAGACCAAATGACACGATCAGTTCATTAAGAAGAAAGTATTCTATGAAGGAGACCGGGAATTATTATATGATTCAAGATTTAAAAGGGACTTCAAAGGTAAGCTGCACATAAGATGGTTGGGTCCATATCAGATAGACAGAGTATTTGATAATGGTACAGTCCTCCTGGTCAGCATCGATGAAAACCGTACACCATTATTTGCTATTAGTCACAGGCTGTGACTGTACCACAAGCGAATCTCAAGGGACACGTTTATTTCATAGGTTGCAGCCGATCTGAGATACCAGTTAACACAAGGGAAGGAATCTTTCTCAGCCCTTGTCAATCTTTAGAAAGTCACTTTGATTTGCACATAAAAAAAAATTTACATAAATAAATTGATGTTTTATTTTTTTATTGTTTTCCTTTACGATTGATCGGTTTTTCTTGAAGAATATGTGCAGGAATTTACTTAAGGAGCAATGGTCATGACTGGGCCTAATGACCGTGAGCCCCTATTCCAATTTCTTGTTTCAAAAAAAAAACTCCTTGAAGAAGAAAAAAAATTAAATGATAAACAGTTTCACGTAGCTGCAACTCCATAAAAATTTTCCTATTTTTCCCATTCCACGCAGCTACAACTCCATAAAATCTGCCTATTTTTCCCATTCTGCGTAGATGCAACTACGTAAAATTTGCTTACTTTTTCGTTCTGCGCAGCTGCAACTCCGTAAAATTTTCCTATTTTCCCGTTCTGCGTAGCTATAACTCCGTAAAATATGCCTATTTTTCTCGTTCCACGCAGCTACAACTCTGTAAAATTTCCTATTTTCTGGTTCTACGCAGCTGCGACTACGCCAATTTTAGCAAATTTCCCTATATTTTGTAGCTACAACTCCACCAAGTTTAGCAAATTTGCCTATCCCTCGTAGCTGTGACTCTACCAATTTCAGTAGATTTCCCTATTTCTCATGGCTGTGACTCCACCAATTTTAGCATATTTCCCTATTTCTCGTGGCCGTGACTACGCCAATTTTAGTAGATTTTCCTATCTTCTGCGGCTATGACTCCTCCAGATTCATCCAGAATTTCTGCCGCCCATGATTTTGTTGATTCCAACTCGCCTCACAACTTCAATTATGTTTCCGTCAATATTGAAAAGACAACTTTTGGTTCGGTGGAAGAAATATCACGGCAGCATGCGCACACTCATGTTTAAATTTGGTGGCTGCACTGAAACACTATATTTATTTGAGAAGTCACAGTTCATCACATAATTAGTAAGGTACGGTTCTGATTATTTACATGATTAAGAATTAAGTATATTTGACAAAATTAATCATGCTTTCCTTTTTATACCTGTCATTATACCCGTTCCTCATTAACTGTCAATCCGCACGATCTAATGGGTACTTGAGCTTATCTTACAACCATCACCTTTTTCCTAATTTGGGACCAAATCTTACCAATGATTCCCTGCTTACAACTGTCTTAACTTTTCTAATTTTCCCAACTCCAACCTTAGCCATTCATGCATGTCCCTGTGCCGTAACCTCCATTTCTAGGCCTATAATTTGTTGAGATAATACCAGCATTCAAAAAGAGAGAAAACATGGGTATTCCATCCCAACATGAACCTACAAACACGCATGAATTGCGAATAAATGATGAGGTTTTTGCCATCTTTGAAGCTGTTAGTTGGACTAAGTTTTTCCAATGTCTAAATGGTTTTCATCGACAAACAGCTCTGCATTTTTCTCTAAATCTCACAGAAACCCATTCAGATGTTAGAGGTTTACACATAGAAGTTACTGAGGAGATTATAGCAGAGGTTACTGGCCTTCCTCAAATTGGAAGGACCTAGTTTGGAAGAAGAACCCGCAATGCTGTCGCACTACGGGATTTTCTGGTTGCTGGTGAACAAAACCAGGTGAGTCTGTTAGGGCCTTAGTAATAATGGCCAGGACGTCTACATGGTGATATCGCATACCAATACGTATGAACCATACCGCCGGACTCTAAAGGGTTTCACTCTAGGCTATAGATAGTGTGCATGGGTTTGACTCGTCATAGGATCTAGCAGCAGATCCTAAGCACAGTTCCATAGAGCAACTAGGTATTCTCATATGGGGATTTGGAGAGGAGAGACTAGGCTAGCAGGACGTAAATATGCAAATGAAAGTTTCAACGTTTATATGCAACGTCATATATATATATATGTATCCAAGTGCAGATGTCTCGATGCAATTCGCCAAGAAAATTAGGGGATAGTATTAGAGTCACTACCTCGTCCTTGGAATCAAGTGGCATTTTTTCTCAAGAAGTATATCACATGTGAAGGTAGGTACTAGACTGTTTATTATTTTGAGTTTCCCCTACTGTCTCATTTACGCCATAGGGATTTACTCAATGTCCCATTTTATCTATTTAAAGACCTACATCACATGGCGGGATTTGTAAGATCATCCTGACACCCATATTCTTCCCTCACCCATCACGGCCTAATCAAACTATTTATCTTAAGTGCCTTAGCTCGGAGGAACCAAACCTAGGAACAATTCACTGGTCAACCTCAAATAAACCAGGGACCTGTACTTTTGGATGGTGTTCCAATAGAGGAGGAAGTTGAGGCACCTACACTTTTTTGGGGTGTTCAAATATAGGAAGAAGACGAGGCACCTGCACAATTGGGGGGAATGGAAGAAGAGCAGGAGGACCGGAGTTCCTCCAATTCAGTTGGGGGGGGGATGAGATAGGATCAGATAACCAAGATGAAGAATCCAATGAGGTTGTAGCAACAACAAACCCTATAGAGGGGATAGAGAATTTGGGAGCTCTGTCAGCAAAAGATGAAGCTGGAGCAGCATTGGATGCTGTGATAGTTGAAGCTAAGGTTGCAGGAGCTATGATGACAGAAGGAGATGCAGAGGTTTTCACCATCGAATCCTCTCTTGAATGGATGGGAACTCTTATTAAGGAGGAAACAGAGATGGAAAAAACCAGAGAAGATGTTAAAATAGGAGACATTCCTTCTACATTAGCTATAGAATTGGAAGCCCCTCTACCACAGAGGAAGAGAAGAATACCAAAAGAGGAGATACAAGCATCGCATCCAGTAAGAAGAAGGAGAACTAGATTTGTTGCAATAGCAGAAGCAGCATGAGCAAGATGGGTAAACATCGAAGCAAACATTGAATTTTCCATCTTGAGACCTAGGACAAATGCTGCCCCACAACAACCTATTGCAAAGGAACCTCAAATTGAGGGAATTTTTTTTTTAAATGGTATGTTGAAGGAGGAGGTGCAAGTGCTCCGAAAGGAAATGGAAAGATGGAAGGAAACATGCAAGAAACATGTGGAAAGGAGATTGCAGACACTGGTAGAAGCTGTAGATCAGGTCGAAGGATCACTTCCAGTTGAGGAAGGTGAAGGATTGGAAAAAGTAGTTTTCCCTACATGTGGAGAAATTTTTAATCAATCAGGATACAAAGTCACAGTGCGTGCATTTGTGGCACAAAAACCCACACAGGTAGTTGGAGAAGAGAAAGAAGCATATGCGGTGGAACTGAGGGGTGAAGAAGAACCAGAAGTGGAAATGATCCCCGATATAGAGGTAAGGGAACATGAGCAATTACAATCTCAACCACAGGGTGTTGTTACACAAGAACCAACAACCCTCGAAATTTTTGTTGAGGCTGCTACTCAATTCGAAGTGAGTGAGCCATAGGTCGAGACAATCCCTGACCTGAACTTAGGAGTTTTTACTATGGCCCCAGAACAATATCAGGACATAGAACTAGTCGAGGGAGAACTTCACTAACAGGAAAATGTTGAAGTTGATCAGGATGCACTAATACATTTGGGTGGATTTTTCCACGAAATATTTCCATGTTTTGAGCATTCATGGATTAATACTTCATTTTTTTATCATGGTGGAAAAACCGTGGCAATATCGACATTTTTAATTTTCGAGGAACTTTCATCTCTATATCGATGATATATGGCTACCTTTGCACACCCAACAAACCAATGTTTTCATTTTTAATTCTCATGCGCCCTCTTTTATCGTTCATGCACACACTTCTTATTATTCCTACCACACCAGTAGCAGGATTATAAAACCTCGTTCAAATTAGAATCATAAATATCAAGATTGTCCATTGAATAGAGAATTCTGGTGAAGCACCGGAAGATATAAGCCACTTCCACCAACGAACCACCAGTCAATAGCACTGCACAAATAAACGTGGCTAATGCAATAAGTAGATAAATGGCGTCTCATTTAGATGGTTTTTGTTTCAAAACCATGAAAACATAGCCATGATTGCAGTCCCCACTAAAGCAATTGTGTTCATCCCTATGCATTTATAACATCTGCACATATCCGCTTAAGTAGTTCCCTAGCTTTCAATGGCTCTTGGTTGTTTAGGCGCGGGTCAACTCATGCATTTTCAACACATTTTCTATAGTTGCGACAAGGTTCTTGGTGATTGATTGAGCATAGATTGAGCCTAGATTTCTTTATCAACCATATACAAAACTAGAGAGATTAGTTATACTCTGCAACAATCATCTTGCCGTAAATTCATAAAAGGTAAGCATGCATCCTTTTTTCGGGGATACAAACTAAAATTGAGGCTCAAAATAGCAGTTGTATTCTCCAGGTCATGTACCTTACGAACAAATTTAACAACCCTACAACTCCCTCCTTTTATTTAAACCAGAGTAATTGCAACAAGAGGGTCCAATCAACAATGACTCTAACCAATTCGGTTTTTTTATAGACCCGATGCTCCACTAAGATATTTTTTGTTGACACAGTGTTAATCACTTTCCATAGTAGAAGGACAACTTTCAATTGGACCATTTGGGCCACCTAGTGTTCCAATGCCCAAACTATCAAGGTCTCTTTGTGAGTAAATCAAAGGCCATTTCACAACACTTGTTGGCATCAATGAAAACTTCAGTCTGTTAGACAAAATGCTCACTGAGAGGGGGGTTGAATCAGTGAGCTAAGGCTTCAACTCAATTTCAACTTTTTTTACCAATCTTATATCATTATTTCATAATTGCTTTAACAACATATTTATCAAAGAACAATATCAACTAGGCACATGTTATTCATCAATTAAACACATCACTATCAAGACATTGCACAAGGGACACAAGATATAGTTTTGTAATCCTTATATAAGTGGAGACTTCAATATCCAATATGGGCTACAAACCATAAGGTGGCACCACCCACCAGAATGGTTCATTCAGATACAATTGACTGGGATGCTACAACATCCAAACAAGCTTCAACTTGTCAAAAGACCAATAAGTCTTTCCCTAGCTCCACCCAACCTCCCTAAACAAATTTCATATTACAAATTACAATTGATACATTAGACTCTTCCAAAGTTTGCCATAGGCACACACATCAAAAATACCAATCAGCAAGTCTTCATTCTGTACTCAGCAAGACTTGATTCTGTACTCAACAAGTCATTCAACATACAACATACTGCAGCCCTATCTCAATTCTTTCCATACATCATTAGTATCTTGTCTTCAGTACTGTCCACATCAGCATATAGGATTCCAAACTATTTAATTTAACACTTAGAAAAAATTGTTTTTAATTTGTAAAAACAATTTTTCTTCTACTTTGGCAGATTGATTTCTCCTTCATGTGATCACCATAAGGAAACCTACAACCATGGCTAGATAGCCATTTCAACAATGAACAGGACCATATCACAAGATAAATTTGTTGACACACACACAACCTCTAGAAAGCATTTCAAAATAGCTTCTCAACCTCTTTTGAACATCAAAACATATTTCTTCCCATTTTGACAGACTCCTATTTCACACGTGTGAACACTCTATGGAGACATGAAGTCATGAGCAGATGGAAAACTTACCAAAGAATGGATCCATGACATTTGATAAATTTACTTGCACAAAGACAACCCTTGGCAGGCATTTCCAACTGACCTCTCAAACTCCTGTTTTTAACACTCGGTCAATTTTCTTTTGTTCTCACTATGCAAAATATTATTTTTCCTATTTTTGGCAGATTGATATTTTGCATATGAGACCATCATAAGACAACCTGAAGGTATGGATGGATAGTAAGTTCACCAAGGAACATGCCTATGCTACCTGATGAATTTTACCATCAAAATAACCCCTCCTTGTGGGAATTTCAAAATTCCTTTTCAATTTCCTGAATCTAACACAACCAATTTTCTTGTGTTCTTAAAATGCAAAATAATATTTTTCTTACTTTTGGCAGATTTATATCTTTGTCATAAAAAACTCCACAGGGTAATTGAGACCATGGTTAGATGCACCCATCAACAATCTATAGCCTAACACTTTCATATTATTTTTCTCATCATCCTATGAGATAGGGCGGGCATTTCCCTGAGGCCACTTAGGCTGTTTTGTGAGTACTAGAATAGTGAGAAACATCCTGAAACTCTGTTTTGGCAGACCTTTATCTTTGTCATCAAACATATTTTTTGAGAACTGAGACCATGGTGAGATAGCCTCTTCAACAATATGTAGGATGATAGCTTCAGATAATTTTTATCATACACCTATAAGGTACGAAGGGCATTTTCCCAAGGCCACATGAGCCAGTTTTTCCAACACAGACAATTTTCTTAGTCCGGTCCAATCTGCCTAAAACACTGTTTTGGTAGGTCCATAACTTCTTCCTCGGCTACTTCCAAGACAATCTGAAGACCTGATCAGGTAGGCCAAATATCAATATACAAGACCCCCATATGGTGCGGCTATTTTCATCAACACACAATTTGTGGCGGGCATTTTCTTAAGGCTACCTGAGCCAGTTTTCCAAAACTTGATCATTTTCAGGACTTTCTCCAAAATTTATTCTGAAACCTCATTTTGGCAGATTCATAAATTTTTCTTCATACATGCTTAAGAAGAAATAATACCATGGTTAGGTATACAAACCAACACACTACAAGACCCCCATGTGCTGCGAGCATTTAATCTAACCCATAATTTAGGGCGGGCATCTTTCTGACATTACTTAGCCATTTTTGCTTGCTCTGGCACAAACCCCTATTTTGGAAGGTCCATAACTTCTCCCTCAGGCACTTTCAGGACAAACTTAAGACACGGTCAGGTAGGAAAAACAACACTCTATAGGACCCCCATGTGGTGCGAGCATTTATATTCTCCTATAAATTATGGCATGCATTTCCCTAAAGAAATTTTTACTAATTTCCAAAATGATTGTATGATTAATGTTGTCATCAATGACAATCCTATTCATCACAATCTTCATGTTTTTATTTATATAAATTGGTATATAATATAATGCATTTAGAAATATACTTATATCTAATATATTTGACAAGTTACTATTTGGTATGGTGTAGGTAAGACAATTACTTGTCACTACAAGGATTTTTCACTATGAATGAAAATGCAAGGAAGCTTGCTCAGTTTAGAGCGGCATTAGATGTGAGGGGAGATGGAAAATGTTATTTCCCTTGCTCTGATAGAAAGGGCTTGAAAAGAAGAAGAATTTTAATAACGACAGGTGAAAGACATCGTAGGGAGAAGGGGAACACTGAAGGGGGTTATGAATACCATCCCTTGGTAAGAGGTTATTCAATTTTTAATGTATTCTTTGTAATAGTCATCATGTCATGAATTTCAATAAAATGTCTTATCGTTTTATTATATGTTCTATACACGCTAATTTTACTACGATGTTTGTAAATATATAGACAATGCCCCCAAAATGTCCCCTTCTAGAGAGTTATTTGCCACGTACTAGCAGAAATACTCATTTACAGGGTGACGAACATCTAGATCATAATATTGAAGCTGATCAAGTTCTTAATGATGATATGGATGGAGATAACGTTAGTGATACAAATTAGGAAGATGAGATACATAGATTGATCCAAGACACATTTGCTCCAATGGATGAGGACAACCAGGATGATAGTCATGATGTTGATCCTCTACTCAAGAAGGCACGTCAACCTGTTTATGAAGGCTCAAAAACAAATCTTCTATTTGCTATATTTTTGTGAGTGAACTTGAAGGTTTTGAATGGTTTATCAAACACCTATCTCACACAGATACTAAGGTATGTAGTTTGTTAATTATTTATGTCTGCATGTTCACATGTACATAAAGGGTCGACTTTTTTCCTATATTGCTGTTGTTATCTAATTTGTAAAGTATGGATGCGATATTGATGATTAATATCATTTACATTGACTTATTCTTTTGAATTGTGTAGATTGTTAGGTGAATTTCTATTACCAACGTCAAATATTTTACCATGCACATATCGAGAGATATATGTGATTATGAAAGAATTTAGAATGGAGTATCAAGCTATTGATGCATGTCCTAATGATCATATCATATACTATGGACAATATGCATTAGAAAATGAATTCCTACAATGTCAAACAAGTAGGTATCGAACTGATAAAGTGACAAAAAAGGTTCCTCACAAAGTTCTTCGTTATATTCCGATAATTCCACATCTCCAACGGTTGTTTAGGTGTCAAAGTATAGCACAGTTTATGGATTTCCATGCAAAGAACAAAAGTTGACACGATGTTCTTAGAATTCCTTCAGATGGGTCTACATTTAGGTACATCGAAGAAAAGTGTCCAATTTTCAAAGAAAAACTTTGTAATGTTAAACTTTCGTTGGTAGCTGATGGTGTCAATCCATTTGGAGAGATTTGTTCTACCTACTCAGTGTAGCCTGTTTTTGTTATAAACAACAACCTTCCTCCTTGGATGTCGGTCAAGAGAGAGCACACAATGTTGGCAATGATTGTTCCAGGTATTTAATTAATTTGTATTTTTTTAATTGAAATTCTGATCACTAAATATTTCATTTCTTTCTTTCGTGCATGATAATTATGTCTTTTATATATAACAACATATAGAGAAATATAATTAATCATGTATGTTGGACCAATTAGGTAAGTACCAGGTCAAAGATATGAACGTATATATTGAGCCTCTAATCGATGAGTTGTTGAAGTTATGGGTTGGCGTCACTATGTATGACATCTCTAGATCAATAGGGCAAAGATGATTTCAATTCCATGGAATACTTGGATGAACAATTCATGATGCTCCCGGGTTGACACATTTTTTGTGGTATATTATTACTTTCTTTTGTTCTTTAATATTATATATATATCTATTGAAAATATCATGCATTATTTTAAATGGTAATTCTAATTTGCTACACTAATTCATATATCTTGTAGGTCTTAAAACAAAGGGTGAATTTGCATGTCCAACTTGCGGTCCCAGGATAAAATCTCATCGTTCAAGGAGTTTAGTAAAGGAAGTGTTTGATGAGTATAGGCACTTTTTGCCTAAGAACCATAGTTATCGAACTATAGACAAAGCAAAATTCAATGGTAAAGAAGAGAATGGAAAAAAACCATGAAGAATGACACCTCACCTATGGAACTTGGAATATAATAGAAATCATCAAGGTATTCCAAATTATTTATGTATTGTTGGAATATTGGTCAATACTTAGCCAAATTTATGAATATGCAAAACAATATTTTTCCTACTTTGGCAGATTGATTTCTTGCACATGTGAGCATCATAAGGAAAACTGAAAGCATGGGTGGATAACCACTTCATCAAGGAAAAAATCTATGTCACCCTATGAATTTTATTAGCACAAGGACATTATTGAGTATGGTTGTCATTGATGTCAAAGGAGGTCATTAATGACAAAATAAGTGTTGATATGGCATGTGTGATGAGATCTAAAAACACATGTTAGTGTCCTAATGTCTCGTGACGTCATTGTTACATTCTAATAGTAGTTGGTAACAGTATGATAATTTGGGGATTTGGACCAAGTGTTGAAAAAATCCCCTAAAGCAGCTGCCTTATGAAAATGACCACCATAATTGATAAGAAGAATAAAATTCCTGCCATGACCTTCCATCCCATATTTTATTGAAATATGTATCTGAACATGGCCCCGGTTCTCAAAAAAACTCCTTGAAAAAGAAGATACAGGTCTCCCAAAAGAAGGATTTTTGGTCACATTAGTCAGAATTTCTCAAGGGAAATGCCTGCCATATTTTGTAGGTTGAAGAAAATGACCGCACCACATGGTCATCCTATAGGTGTATGTTTTTTCTACCTGACCATGTTCTCACATTTGTTTGATAATGCTTGAGGAAGAAGATATGAATCTACCAAAACATGGTTTCAGGCAGTCTTACACCAAAGTTTAGTAAAATTCCTGCCTAGGGAAAATGAAGATGAGTCTAGGAGTGAAATAAGCATAGGTGTGCTCAGTAAGGTGTAATACATCATCTACTAGCAATAGTTTAGGTTTTGGGTGAAATGAAAAATCCACCTTAGGTTTTGGACAAATTGTCTAAGTATGGAATTATTGGTAAAATCTTCCTAAGTGGCCTCAAGGAAATGCACGCCACCTCTCATAGGATGATGAGAAAAATTATCTGAAAGTGATGGGCTCTAGTATGTTGATTGGTGTATCCAACCATGGTTTCATATTTCCCAAAGAGTCTCTGAGGAGGAAGATATCAATCTGGCAAAAGTGCCTCTCACCTTCATTTGTACTAGCCTAGTAAAATGCCTCCCAAGATTAGATGATGAGGTTGCAGAAGATAAGATTGGAATGGTTGAGTCAGTATGATATTCCTCACATTGTGGATGTCTCACTCTCTAACTTTGATGAAAAAAATAAAATCACCTTGGTGACTTAGGGTTTGAAGAGATCTGTCCAAGTGTCAATAAGTAGTTTGGAAGACCACTTTCAAATTCCTACCAGATGTTGGGTGTATGTCAACAGGTTCATCAATTTGCATGGATTTGTTCTTTGTTGAAATGGATATCTAGCCATACTTTTAGGCTGAATTACAATGGTCACATATGCAAAATATCAATCTGCCAAAAGTAGGAAAAATACTATTTTACATATTGAGAAACACAAGAAAATTGCCCAAGTGTTGAGAGAACAGGATTTTGAGACGTCATTTGGAAATGCCCGCCAAGGGTTTTCCTTGTGAAAATAAATTTAACAAATGTCATGGATCAAAGGCCACTTGGACAATTTTTCCAACACTTAGCCATGTCCAAGAATTTCTCCAAGGTTTATCCTGAAACCCTATTTTGGCAGACTTATAACTTTCTCCTTAGAAATGATTAAGAAAAACTAAGACCGTCGCTAGATAGCCAGTTCAACAAGTTATAGCCCGATTTGCTGGTGTGAGAATTCTATTCAAACCATGAATTATGGCGGGAATTATCTTAGAGTAGTTTTGACTACTTTTTCATACTTAGTCAATTTTCAAAGTTTCACAAAGTTGCCATATTTTTCCAGAATGATGTCATATTACAACATTGACTTCCAGATAGCACCAAAACACCAGTATGAGTCTTTCCAGCCTCACCATACATGCCACATCATCATACCTTCCATGTCATTACTTCCTTTGTCATTCCTTTGTCTTTCACTGAGTTTACCCTGCCATCATGTCTTTGGTTATCCTTTTGTCATTCACTGAACTCCTTTGACATGAATGACAATCACAGTCAACTTGTATCATATATTATATAAATATTTGTTTTTTTTAGTGAATTATCTTTAGCACGGTATGTACCTATACTGATTAATTAGTGTTAACTTGATTTTTTTGATGTTTCATGGATGTCGTCAAGGCATGAATGGGCTTCCACGAGGAATTAAAATTTACCCAATGAAATTCAGTAGGTTTCCATACTACGAGCACCTACAAATAGTTCATTTGTTTGATACAATGCATATCGAGAAGAACATAACCGAATTGTTATGGAGAATATTAGATGGAAGGACTGACAAAGAAAGAATTGGAAATATTTGTAGTGACATCGAAGAAGCTAATCACGCATTGCAAAGTGTGATCATTAATTCTAATGGTGATGGTCGTCAATAGAATATTAGTCTTCCTTGGTGCTTGATGGAGCAACAGAGCAATATTGTAAAAGAGGTCATCAGAAAAATAAGGTTTCCAATGGGGTTTTCGTCTAACATAAAGAATATATTAACAAAAAAAGGTGATTTTGGTGGGGTTAAAACACATGACTGACATACATTCATTAAGGTAATTGTGAGTTTTTAATATATTTCCTTATTGGTATGCACTGTTTTATTAATTTTATTCTCTTATTTCGAAATAAATAATAATTATGTGTTTTTTGATACAGTATGTTCTACCTTTATCTCTCCCAGACAACTTTGACAACAACATAAAACAAATTATTTATGTTCTTGGAAAATACATGAGGTAAGTAATGTTTTATATGGAAAATGTACTTGGTCTGTGATTTGTAGTGGAACTTATTGACATATTATGTTTTTCCCACAAATTTTATATGTGGCTTGATATTATTTTATTGCATCAGTTGTCACGTGGCTTTCCTCAAAATAAATCCATAAAGAAGATATAAGGTATTGGAAGAGACAAATTCCCCAACTAATGTGTGAAATGCAATAGTATCTACCTCCAACATTTTTCAATGCACAAGAACACTACCTCATACACCAAGTTGAGGAGATTGCATTATGTGGACCGGTACACACAAGGTCGATGTGGATGGTGGAGAGGCAGTTGAAGTCACTGAAGGATCTTGTTAGACAAAGAGCACAACCCAAGGGTTCTATGGTTGAGGGATATATGGTATATCAATGCATGGTGTATATTAGTGAATATCTACCTAAATTAGCAGAAAATATGAATGTGCCTCGCATTTGGCATCTCAACTTCATCAACAAATTTGAAGGGGAGGTCCTATTGGGGAAAGGTACAATGAGGACCGTGAAAGGTAATTATTATATTTTGTGGAATTAATATATTACACATGTATTTTTCCAATTTTATTTTATCATACTGATTTGTTATTTTTTTATTAATCCTGCATATTCAACTGTATTAAACTATGCATGTAATGATATCTAATTAATGATAGTGAATTGTTGTTTTTTCATATAGTTGCTCGAGTGTGGGATGCTTTACATTTATACATTACAAACAACCTTGATTGGATGGAGCATTCGATAGAAGATTGTGAAGAATGCTTTGGTAGGTTGTCATGGGAAGGGGTCAGTAAGATGATTAAAACAAATCATCATCATCGACATCAATTTCTTGATCTTACGTCACAAAGGGAAGTTGATTTAGCCTATGGTTTAAAAGATAAAAATGCAAGTAAATTGTTTACCCGCATTTTTCTAGTTACTTCCCAAATTTTCAATGTATTTGGTTTGTTTAAGTTTTCAAATATATTTTTTAATCCCTATATGATGTTTATTAATTGATAATGTATTTTCACTTGTTTTCAATGTTGCAGTTGAAACAATACAAGGCTATGTGGTGTAATGGTCGTAAATTTTGTATCAAAATGTTGGATGATAAGATGAAAACCTCGTATTGTGGGATAACTGCAGTGTTTAAGGTCACCAATGTTTCCTCTAGAAGTGACAGACATCCAAAAGAAACTGAGAATAGGTACTATGGGAATTTGGAGGACATAATTAAGTGTGATTTTAATTCCTTTAAAATAGTTTTGTTTGAGGTGAAGTGGTACAGGCTAAGGATGCATGAACGTGATCCTGAAAGAACTGTTATTGAGCATGCTAATGGATTTACCATGGTTAATACAAGGGCATTTGAACCAAGTACAGAGACTTATGTTCTTCCAAGTCAATGTGAGAAAGTCTTTTACTCAGAGGTACCAGGTAAAGCAGGTTGGTCATACATTGTTAGATATGATCCAAGAGGAAGTCCAGTAAAGTATAATCATGTAGATGATGAAGATAATCATGAAGAAGAATATGATGATGATGATTCAGATCAGGAGCAAGTGGCTGTAGACGATGTGTTAGATGAAGAAGTTGAAGAGGTTGATCATCAAAATGTAGTAGATTATGATCTCATTGACGATGTCAATGACTATATTAGCGAAGATGTCATTGATGATTATGTTGATGTGAATGAGCCTTTCATCAATATGTATTTTGAACCAGATCCTGATACAGATGTTGAGTTGGATGAAGAAGAAGATGAATGATATTTAATTGTTGAAGAGTAGAGGCACGTGTTTATATATTTTATGTAATAATGATCTTTATGTGTTTTTATTTCCAAATGCCTTTTCAACTTTCTGATTTTAACACCTAACCAATTTTTTGTTCTTAATATGCAAAATAATATTTTTCCTACCTTTGGCGAATTTCTGAAAAATGGGTCTCAAATATCCCTTCATATCTCTCAATTCGTGATACCTATGTAAAAACTAAGAGAGGTTTTTGTGTATGACGATCATGATGATCCACGTGTAGTGAAAGGGTATGGTGGGGGTATTAGGTGCTTGGAATCCATGAGTAGTCACCAGCCAGGATCCTGGGATGACTTGTTAGGCTCCCTACCTTTTGGAAGAAGCAATAATGATCGTTGATTAACATTTTAAGAAGATGACAATTCGTCGGTTTATAAACATATTTTTTTAAATTGTTCGCATGACAGTCATATGTGTGATCGTGGGATTAATAATTGCACGTTATTTTGGTTGGTAGTAAAGACTACCATTCTTATCGGAGTTTTGGCATAATGGCAGTTTTGGAGGATCACCAAAGCTATTAAAAACCCTAGAAAAAAAAACAAATACAATTACTTTGCATGAAGACATGGTTATAATGAATCATTCACGATGGAATAAAATTAAATAGACAAATTTGTAATGTTTTAATAATTTTTTTTTATCAAGAGGTGTGTTGAGGCCTGGAAATTCGCAGGCAACAACAGCAAGGGATTCTCCCCAGTCAACGTTCCCAACTAGCCCATGACTGTTTGGTGTAGGGAATCCGTCCGGTTTGCGGTCCAGCTACCGTAGGTCAAGTAACAAAAATAAAAGGTTTTACTGATTGCGGCCCGGTCCACCGTGTATATTTTTGTGTTTTTAGTTTTAAGTATGATATGCAAGTGCCTATCTAAAATGCAGATTGATAGAGAATACGAGGAGCAGTCACAATGTGATGTGCAGGTTCTTACCTCTCATC
>LPNX010818639.1:512927-527927 GCA_001517045.1 Pseudotsuga menziesii
TTCACAAATCTAACTAGGAAAAAGTCCCTTATTCTCTCTAACTCTCCTATACTTATACTACAAGCAAACTCTTGGGATGCCCCCCGGTGACCTTTGGGCTCCTCAACCGTTTAATCTCACAATTTTGTCCTTTTGTGAGTGCTCATGATTTAGGCAATACGTTATATTTCAGAATAAGATCTTAAGAGAAATTTTATAAAAAAGGACCAGCTTGGTAACCGATTAACTTTTCCCAAGCCTGGGCCTCTACTACTCTCGATCTATTGAGATCTCGGACCCTTACTTCCTTCTTCTCTTTCTTCATTTCTGCTTCTTCATTTTTAAAGCCACCTCCTTCCTTGCTGCTTCCCTTTTAGACATATCCTCTTTACAGCAGCAAATCATCCTATCATAAACACAAACTGTTCTTAGACCATTTATCTTTTGACAAAGTACACAAACTGTATCAAAACATACATCCTGTAAAACGAATTTTAATGCATGATAATGGAAAGAAAAAATCCTGTGATTTCATATCCCAAATCACAAGCCCAAAAGATAGATTCTTTAACTCAAGCGAGGCCACATATGGACTAACTCAAAATCCACCGAAAAAAACATGAATCACAGCAAAGTAACCGCCCATCTGAACCCTAAACCGTGCTTCATCTTGGAGAAACTTAGACTCGACCAAAAACCCATGAAACAACTCTGGCATCATAAAATAAAGTAAAAGTACACAAAAAGGCGTGGAAAAACCCTCTCGATGAGCAGAACTACTATATACATCGGCAGGATAGTCCGATTCACAACTGCAAGGGTGGGCCTTAGGCAGACTAAAAGTTCTGCGGTCAACATAAAAACATCGGTGGCCGTCAAATCTAAAGCCGATGGTTGGAGCTCAAAACTACTAATCATCGGTGATAAAGTTCATTACGCAGCCGCAATGGCGGAAGACGGAAAGACTACGAGCTCCACAACAAATAAAACATATCAGCGAAAACCATAACAAAACATTGGCGAGCGGCAGGACTAATCATAATGCATCGGTAGAATAGTTCGCTGGAAAGCCACAACAGTGGAAAACAATTAGACTATGGCTTCCAACTTACTGTTCAAAATACTTTTGACAGTGAAAACAAAAATATATCATTGCAAAGCAAAAAGTTTTGAACCATTAAAACCACGCATTGGTGGACGTAATAACTGTCCATTAGCCCGTTCTCTATTTGTCCTCCGAAATGGCGGCTGCATAGATAACTAAAGCTTTGATTCAAACATGAATAGGATTTCGATAGCGAGTAGGAAAGTCATCAAAATAGGAAAAATCACCAAAAATGTTAAGTACTTGGAAAACTTTAAAGTTGTGCAGCGGTTAAATAGTTCGTTTCATCTCCGAAACAGCGGGAAATTTCTAAGTTCCATAGTCAAAGCAAGGTCATTCAACTTTCGAGATGAAAGAAAAACAATCAACCTCAAAATCCAAATTTATACCAGAGAAAACAGAGTTCAGGATTCCAAACACTCCCAGGAAAAATAAAATAAAAAGGAGGGTCCAAAATTTCAAAAATTTGGGAAAACAGTTGCAGCTACAACAATTGGCAACTACCTGGTGAACCTAGATCTCTGGACAATTTATTCCTTAAGTAAGAGACTGTTTAACAATAAAACCAACATGTTGAATTCTTCTAGATGTCTGGATTTCCCAAATGGAAAATATATGTACTTTTAATCATTGAGGGTAGTCCAATTTAGGAAAAGGAAACCAAGATTTCAAAGTCAAGATAACTATTTCAAGGCCAAGGAAATGAGTTTCATTTTTACCTCTGTCTTCGGGTAGCTTCCAGCTTGGACACCACAGGATCGTAACATATGGTAAACAGAAATATTCATTTGTTCCTCATTCCCATGCCATTTTGCACTTTTTTTTTTGTGCTTTTGGACTTTTTTGTTCTGTATGAGTCCTCTTGCATGCCTTTCTTTTTGACTTTTTTATTCAGGATCCTCTATCCATTGTGTCCTTTTGTGTGAGAGATGCATTTGAATTTCAACTCACGGACAGAGAAGAACTTTGGCAATTTTGTACTTAAATGATTTAGTACTTTGTTTTGGTACCTATTGCTTTCATAGGAGTTTTTTCGACTCTTATCTGCCTTTTGGCTTTCAATTCTTGGCATGGGATCATTTATATATAATATATTGTTTACCCTGCTTCCTTTTTGTGGGTCTTTTTCTATCACCCCCTAGGAGAATTTTACATGTGAGATGGATGGAGCCTCGAAAGAGTATTCTAGACTTTTAATCCTGAGTTATTTTACAAGGATTAAGTAGGAATTCAATGTGTTCATAGCCATTTAGGAAAACTGTTAAACTAGAAGAAATTCTTTCAGATACAACAATAGTACACAGTCTTATAATCAACGGATTTTAGTTAATCCAGAATTTTGATGCTCTCCATGCAACCAAAATTTTGCCTCTTTTATTGAAATCAACCAAAATCTAACTAAAACCAACAGAAATAAAATAAATAAAAAATAAACAAACAAAGCAAATTATTTATGTACAAAACAAAAGAACAAAAACAAAAACTTAAGAAAAATAAGGTTTGAGAACTAAACCATTTACTGGTAAGTTCTCTTCCCACCCCTGTAAATCTTGCAATTTATAGGTTGAGGGGCCAAGTTTTGCTGCAATCTGGAAAGGGCCTACCCATAACTGTTGAAATTTCATGTGTTTTCCTTTCTCATCATGGGGGTGGTCCCATTTGAGAACCAAATCTCCCACCTCGAATTCTTTTGTTCCAGCTTTGTGTTTATCAAACCATCTCTTTACTACCTCCTGTTGTTGTTTAAAATGTTCTCTGGCCCTGGATCTAGATTCCTCTGCCTTCAAAAGATTATGTATCCTTATTTGCAAGACTTCATTATCTGATCCTCTGGATTCCTGAGCTATTATGGAAGAGGGTAGCATGATATTGGGGGGTAGAATGGCCTCTTTTCCATAAACAAGGGTATACAGGGACACACCTAACGAAGTCTTGTGGGTGACCCTATCAGCCCAAAGAGCATTTGGTAATGCTAAGTGCCAACTCCTCTGATTTTCTATCACCGTCTTTTTTAAAATCCTAATCAGATTCTTGTTCATAGATTCAGCCAAACCATTTCCCTATGGATAGTAATTTGTAGAGTAATGCAACTTAATTCCTTTCTCATGAGCAAATGCAGTTAATCTAATCGAGGAAAAGAAAGTAGCATTATCGAAAACTAAAGAAATTGGAACTCCAAACCTGGTCATAATATGATCTTGCAAGAAGTCCATGACCGCATCTTCATTTACTTTACGCAATAGAATGGCTTCGACCCAATGAGTGAAGTAGTTGGTTGCTGTCAGAATATATTTGTGTTGCAAGGAAGAATTTGGTTTTATCTCTCCAATGATGTCCATCCCCCACTGCTCGAAAGGTTCTGTTATCATCACAGGCTTTAATGGTCCTGCTACTTTAACTTGTCTTCCACCACACCTTTGGCAGATGTTGCACTTTCTGACATGGGCATGTGCATCTTTGAACAGTGTGGGCCAATAGTACCCAGCTCTGAGAATTTTATGTGCTGTTGTATCTCCAGAGAAATGTCCTCTAGCAGGCCCATCATGTAAGTCTATCATGACCTTCTTCGCATCTTCTTTCTCTAAGCATCTAAGAAGAACTCCATCATAATTCTTTCTGAATAATATTCCCTCAACAATCTAATATGAGGCTGATTTAAGATGCAGTGATCTTCTTTGCTTAGAATTCCAATGTTTCGGTAACAATCCCGCCTGAAGGTAATGCACAAGGTCTCAATACCAAGAGTCCGAAGCTGTGAAAAGAGGACATACATCCATCAAATGTAACTCAGCTTCGTTTTCCCAGCTCTTTTCTTCATTGTCTTTACTTTCAGTCATTAGTTTGCACAATACCTTCCCTTTAACTATAGAGGCTGGCTTGAATTCGAGGTCATACTCCTGTAGAGCTGTTACCCAGTTGCCTCTTCTTTCTCCTAACTCTTTTTGTACGAAAAGAGACCTCACACCTGGGTGTGGAACGATTACCATTGTCCGGTTCTTAAGTATGTTTGGCCTAAATTGTTTTACCACCTTGAACACTGCATAAGCTTGTTTATCCATAGCTGGGTAATTCAAGTCGGCCCCTTGTAGACCGGTGCTCATAAATTATATGGGGAACTCATGTCCCCCATCTTCCTTCTGGGTAAGCACAGCTACTAGTGAATCATCAAATGCGAAAGTGTACAAAATAAAAGCTTTCTCAAAATCCAGACTTTTGAGGGAGTGTGCGTGTGCAACAACTATTTTTATTTGACTAAATGCGTTCTTCTCTACATTAATCCACTTGAATTGTACACTTTTCTTTACCATTTGCTGCAAAGGTTTAACAATTTGAGCGAAATATGGCACAAACCTTCACACGAAATTTATTGTCCCCATAAATGATTGCATGCCCTTTTTATTATGGGGTAAGGGAATCTGTTCGATGGCTTTGATCCTTTCTGGGTCTATGGAGATCCCCTTCTTAGAAACCACGTGACCCAACAACTTACCTTTTGTAACGGCAAACACGCACTTCTTGGGGTTTAGGGAGATACCATATTTTCGGCAGCGTTCAAAAATATACTTTAGATGAAATGCGTGTTCCTCTCTTTTCTTTGAGAATGTCGTGATGTCATCGAGGTATACTATAGCACTGTGTCCAATCAAACCACAGAAAGCTATGTCCATATCCCTCTGGAAAGTAGCTCCAGCGTTTATGAGTCCAAAGGGCATCCTTCTATAAGCAAAAGTTCCCCACCTGGTTCTGAATGTCGTTTTAAGTCTATCTTCTTCAGCTACTAATACTTGATTGTAGCCTGAGAATCCATCTAATAAAGAGAATAATTCAGAACCCGAAACCATTTGGAATATATGTTCCATGGGTGGAACGGGATAATTGTCTTTATCTGAAGCGCGATTTAAGTTTCTGAAATCCACACATAGCCTAATTTCTCCGGATTTCTTCCTTACCGGTACCAGATTTGAAACCCATTCTGAGTGTCTAACCTTGAAGATAATTCTAGCATCCAGTAGTTTCTTAACTTCATTCTGGATTAAAGGTTCTAATTTTGGATGCATTTTCCTTAAAGGCTACTGATAAGGTTTGATTCCAGATCTGATGGGGATAACATGTTGGATAATATTGGTGTCATATGTCTTCAGATCTTCATACGTCCAGGAAAAAATATCTTTGTATTGTTTTAAAAGACTGATAAACTTATTCCTTTTACCTGGGGAGCAACATTTTCCCAAATTCACATATTTAGGCCCAATTTCAGTCCCCAAATTAATCAACTCGAACTGTAGAGATGAGCTATGAGTCTTCACATTCACTGGCCTCCTGAATTTCTCATTTAAATCAAACATTTGCTCCAAAGTCCTGACTCCTTTAGGAATAAAATTATCAAATTTTAGCTCGGCTTGATGTTCTTCATCATCAATGATCACCTCTTTGAAGGTCTCATCATTTTTCAGGCATTCTAGAATCTACTGGTCATCATTGAACACTTGTAGATTGGTGATCATATCTGGCACTGAAGGCCTGAAAAGCAATTCAAAAGAGCACCGATTATGAGAGGGCACAAGCCTCGTAGCTGAGGTGGCCAATAAGTCAGTTGCTACATTCTTAAGTCTTGGAATCGATACAATGTTAAATGCATTAAAACATTTAAGTAAATCCCATACTTCATTTTGATAAGCTTTTAAATGAGGAGAAATGCAATGTATTTGATTTTGAATTTGTTTTACAATTATTTCAGAATCTCCAAGCACTTTCAGATTTTTTGCCTTTAATTCAATTGCTTTTCTTAGTCCCTGAACTAATGCTTCATATTCAGCTGTGTTATTGGTTCATTCAAAATCTAACCTACATGAAAGAAAATGTTTGTTTTTCTTAGGGTCAATCAGGACACAGCTGGCTCCTGACCCCTCTAAAGTTTTAGAACCATCAAAGAAAAGCGTCCAAAAATCGGTAACCGCTACTATGCGAGAATTAACATCTAAATCTACAGCTAAGTCTACTATTTTACAATCAATTTCATCAGCCTGTAAAAACTGAAGGAGATCAAGCTGAGCATCTGATGTATCGCTGGCTTCTTCTACTTGATAATTTCCTAGTTCTAGCTCAATAAAGTAATTTCCCAAAACAGAATCCACTGGTTCATTTTTACCTTCGAACTGAGTAACATTGTGTTTCATGTGGGGCTCCCTCAAATCTTTAATTTGATTTGGGCTTCCTTTATATGGTAGCCATAGATGTGACCAGTCCAATCCAAAATATCTGTTCAACTTTGCCGACTAATCTCTGCTCAAAATAAGTCCATGAGCTTCTGGTATGTCAGCCACCACAATATCAATCAATTGACATACCTTATCATTTGAAGATAAGTCAACGATAACATCCTCCATTTCCCCAATTACCTTCATATTCATTCTATCCAACTAAATGACCCTCCAGGTAGATGGTTTAGGTTGCCCATTTATCTTTTTGCAGACCAACATTGGCATGACGTTGATTGATGCCCCCGAGTCTACTAGGCAGTTATGCATGTTGTGGTTGAAAATTTCAAAAGTAAGGAGAAAAGGTGGAGTCTTGATTTTAGGCTTACCTCCCAAACTTCTTCACCAATTTCTTCTTCTTGGGGCTGATTTTCAGTGGGCAGCTTCTCCTCTGATATTTCAAATGATTTTAATAGCTTTTCTTTCTGCTGCAGCACATTGCACATCTCAAATAATGAAATTTTTTCCCTTACCTTTTTGGTGTCCTCCACAATGTCATAATCCATCTTATGTCCTGTGAGATTCGGTTTAACATTATTTATCTTTTCTTCATTGGGCTTAGTAGGCATGTTGGTCTGTCTAGGATTTTGACTAGTGATGGTAAATTCTAGAATTTTATTAGCTGAGGAGATGTTTTGAAATTTCTTAACATTCTTTTGAAGTCTCTTAATCTTCGAGAGCATAAGACTGTTTTCCTTAATCAACCCCTGGCTTCTCGTCATTACATTTGTTTCCAATATATTTTCATGTCTCAAATCCTTTTCTTCCTTGGCATCAAACAACGATACATAGTCCCATAAAACCATGGCCTCATCCTCTTGTTTTTCTATTGATTTATTGTTGTCTTTCCCTTCTTCATCGTTGTCCTCGGTTAATTTGGAATCCAACAGCTGATTCATAACCAACGTCATTGAATTTATCCATTGAGGACAATTCTTTTTAGAATGGGGTTGTTGGTGGAAAGTGCAAAAGTTATCCATTCCTACCTCCGTTAAGTTCACAGATGCAGGGTTGTGCAGAGGGGGTTGGGATTGATTTTTATCTTCCCTTTTCTTCTAATAAGGCTTATAGAACTTTTGAGTTTCCTTTTCCTTTTCCAAGTCTATGATTCTGTTAGAGAGATTCTGCATCATCTTTGTCATTCCTTCGAAATCTGGTGATTGCTCCTCTTTAGGCTTAGTAAATAGCAAAGTTTTCCTCCCAACATTTTTTTCTCCTGATCGTTTAGGATAATCTTCGATGCTTTCTTTTTCAGCCTCTACTCTCTCCGCTTCTTCATAAGTCTCTGCTAGCATAGGTTTGGCTTTCATTTTGGAAAACATGGCCAACTCGGGTCCTAGAGATGAGGTATAATACTCAATTAGAACTTTATCTGAGGGTTTGTCAACTTCAGAATTTTTTTTAAGATAGGCTGCAAATCTTTGGGTAAAACTATGCACCTTCTATTTTATTTCTTTATGTAAGGTGCACAGTCCTTTCATGAGAGCTGCGTGAGTTTTTTGGGTTGCATACTTACTTCTAAAAATCCTTTCAAATGTATCCCAATCTGGGATAGAGTTTGCAGGCAAACCAAAATACCATGATGCTGCTGCTCCTTTAAGGGTATGCAGAAAAAGTCTACAAATGACATCCTCATGCTCCCCAGCCCTCAATCCTTCTATTGCCAAATAAAAAATTTGTAAATGGTCATCTACTAACATCTTCTCATTTGGATCAAACTTGAGCAGCATATTTTCAAAAGCTTGAGGTAAATCATGTAACGGAGGTGTTAGGTTCAGGGGTGATCTGGCCTTCCAAGACGACAGTGGATTTGGTGGGTTAGGTGGCTGGTTTGCATTTACACCTGCCATGAGTCTGGGTGGAGAGTAAGGAGGTGAAGGAACAGAAGTCTGCATAGGAGAACAGTAAGGTGTGTTTGGGCCTACTTGATTCAAAGGCTGAAAAACCTCCTGTAATGCTACTTCTACTAACTCTTCCAAATCTCCAACCAACACTGAATCTTCCAAGATGGGACGGTCTTTCTTCTTGTATTCTCTTCGGGGTAAATCAGGGATAATGGGTAATCCTCCAATACTCTTTACATAAGCTCATGTGTGTCTTATCAGATCATTTACTACTTGGTTGTCCACATCAAACAAATGTTCTCTATTCTCTTTAGTATTTGGATCAGGAAATAAACTACTTTCAAAACTATCAGTGGTGGAGCTATTTCGAGGAAATGGATTTCCCCAGCCAGCCATGCATTGGTATCCCTCCTTCTAGCGCCAAAACTGTTGAGGCCTGGAAATTCACAGGCCACAACAACAAGGGATTCTCCCCAGTCAACGTTCCCAACTAGCCCATGACTGTTTGGTGTAGGGAATCCGTCCGATTTGCGATCTGGCTACCGTAGGTCAAGTAACAAAAATAAAAGGTTTTGCCAGTTGCGGCCCAGTCCACCATGTATATTTTTGTGTTTTTAGTTTTAAATATGATATGCAAGTGCCTATCGAAAATGCATATTGATAGAGAATACGAGGAGCGGTCACAATGTGATGCGCAGGTTCTTACCTCTCGTCTTAAACTCTCTTGCATCTAAATCACACACAGCAAGAAATTAAAACTAACTACCTAACCTATCCCTAGGGAGAAAAATTGTCATTCATTAATGAGTAATTTATTTTGTACATGCATTATGAAAAATCATAGATAGCTGATACGTTTTTCAAAACACATGAAGAATTAAAGATATTTGAACAACCAGATAGCCAATTGTTTATGAACAACATTCATTACTCATAGTGAAAATTTTCATAAAATAAACTAGAGAACATTCATACAAGAACATAGGTTCAAAGAGTTAGAATGATCTCACAGTTAATGGACACAAAGCTGAAAATGAAATAGTTCCTCTTCAACAAATCCATAGCACAACATTTGAACATTCCACCAAGCTTTCTCCAACAGGCAAATTGTAATTATCTATTGCAAAAGGAAATAGTTCTTCTTACAATATGTCTTCACAAATCTAACTGGGAAAAATTCCCTTATTCTCTCTAACTCTCCTATACTTATACTACAAGCAAACTCTTGGGATGCCCCCCGATGACCTTTGGGCTCCTCAACCGTTTAATCTCACAATTTTGTCCTTTTGTGAGTGCTCATGATTTAGGAAATACGTTATATTTCAGAATAAGATCTTAAGAACACTTCTATAAAAAAGGACCATCTTGGTAACCGATTAACTTTTCCCAAGCCTGGGCCTCTACTGCTGTCGATATGTTGAGATATCAAACCCTTACTTCCTTCTTCTCTTTCTTCATTTCTGCTTCTTCATTTTTAAAGCCACCTCCTTCCTTGCTGCTTCCCTTTTAGACATATCCTCTTTACAATAGCAAATCATCCTGTCATAAACAAAAACTGTTCTTAGACCATTTATCTTTTAACAAAGCACACAAACTGTATCAAAACATACATCCTGTAAACGAATTTTAATGCATGATAATGCAAAGAAAAAATCCTGTGAGTTCATATCCTAAAATCACAAGCCCAAAAGACAGATTCTTTAACTCAAGCGAGGCTGCATATGGACTAACTTGAAATCCACCGAAAAAAAATGAATCACAGTAAAGAAACCGCCCATCTGAACCCTAAACTGTGCTTCATCTTGGAGAAACTTAGACTCGACCAAAAACCTATGAAACAACTCCAGCATCATAAAATAAAGTAAAAGTACACAAAAAGGCGGGGAATTAAAACCCTCTCGGCGAGCAGAACTACTATATACTTCAGCAGGATAGTCCCATTCACAACCGCAACGGCGGGCCTTAGTCAAACTAAAAGTTCCATGGTCAACATAAAAATATCAGTTGCTGTCAAATCTAAAGTCGATGGTCAGAGCTCAAAACTATTAATCATCGGTGATAAAGTTCATTATGCAGCCGCAACGGCGGAAGACGGAAAGACTACGGGCTCCGCGGAAAATAAAGCATATCGGCGAGAACCATAACAAAACATCGGCGAGCGGCATGACTAATCATAATGCGTCGGCATAATAGTTCACTGGAAAGCCGTAACAACAGAAAACAATCAGACTACGGCTTCCAACTTAGTGTTCAAAATACTTCCGACAGCGAAAACAAAAATATATCATTGCAAAGAAAAAAGGTTTGAACTAATAAAACCATTCATCGACGGAAGTAATAACTGTCCATTAGCCCGTTCTCTATTTGTTCTCCAAAACGGCGGCTGCATAGACAACTAAAGCTTCGATTCAAACATGAATAGGCTTTTGATAGCGAGTAGGAAAATCATCGAAATAGGAAAAATCACCGAAAACGTTAAGTGCTTGGAAAACTTTTAAGTTGTGTAGCAGTTAAATAGTTTGTTTCATCTCTGAAACAACGGGAAATTGCTAAGTTCCACAGTCAAAGCAAGGTCACTCAACTTCCGAGATGAAAGAAAAACAATCAACCTCAAAATCCAAATTTATAGCAGAGAAAACAGAGTTCAGGAATCCAAACACTCCCAGGCAAGATAAAATAAAAAGGAGGGTCCAAAATTTCAAAAATTTGGGAAAACAGTTGCAGCTGCAACAAGGTGTGAGAATTATGAAGATTCAAATAGAATTTGTGCAAAGTGCATACCCAATAAAAGCGTTGATTTGTTGCTGAATACCTCTTTGCAGGTAGAATTTGTGAGCCTGAAAATCGGTCTGTGGGTAGAATTTGTGAGCCTAAAATACAGTACACGTGCATCACCTCACCTCTGCTTCGAAACTGGATAACCATGGCCAAACTTCAAACAGGGGCATCTAGCATGATGAGCGCAGTTTAAATGCAGGCATCCTCCTCTGCAAAGATGTGGCCACTAGGTATGGAAACTATCATGAGGAAAGCAAAAGTTTTTGACTTTTTGTGGGGAATGTTTAGTTATGTTGATGAGGAGATAGATGAGGCTATTTTGAAATTGATGTTGGGAATACAAGACTCATAATTTTTGGGAAGAAGGTATACCTTGACCCTGATTTGTTTTCCCGAGCTACAAATATTCCATGCAGAGGGGGAGCGATTTTAAGCTCAAGGAAAATCCACAGACATGAGAAGAACCAGATGGCTAGTAAAATTTGTGGGTGAGAAGTAAATTTTCCGAGGAATGGTTTAAAAAATCAAGATGTCCCTCCCGGAATATACAAAAGTTTGATTCAGATTGTCTTTAGGACAATTCTGAATCATCACAGGGATGACATTTCGGGTGAATGTATGCGAGTAGTGATACATTGGGTGGAAGATATACGTGTAGATATTCCTTATCTACTGGCTATAAAACTCCACTCTGCCCTACAAGAGAGCCAATTAAGGAAGGTTAAATTTGGTTTCCTGAGCACACTTCAAAAAATTATTGTTTTATGTCGACCCCATGCTACTGAAACAAAGATTGGTGATATCAACTAGAATGGAAATATATCTTTTCCAAAACCACCTGTTCATAAAACATACGTTAGGAAACGTAAAAGCAAGGCACATAATGAGGAATTTCCAGTACAGTCTCCTCAGCAGAA
Organism: Pseudotsuga menziesii; assembly: GCA_001517045.1. NCBI lineage: Eukaryota > Viridiplantae > Streptophyta > Pinopsida > Pinales > Pinaceae > Pseudotsuga > Pseudotsuga menziesii. The sequence goes on from LPNX010818639.1 coordinate 524,809, forward strand.
TCAGGAATTAGTATAATATCCTAAGCACCATGGGGAATTACCATTACACCCTACTGAATAGAATGAGGAATCGCTAGTACGGATTCCTGAGCACCATGGCGAATTACGAGTACAGTACCCTGATTTGGTCACAAATGATGAAATTTGTGCTGCCATAACTTTGAAAGAGTTTAAGCTGCATGTTGATAGAGTTCATTGGGAGGAGGTGACAGGCAACGAAATGGAGCAAACTACTACTCACTTTTCCATTCCTCAACAGGTTCTTGATAGAATTCCTCCTAAGTAGTTGGAAATTGAGTATGATTGTTCTTCCAAATCATAATTAGGGGCTTCCTCTATGCATTTAGACATTGCATCATATAAGTTTGATAGTAGGTACGTGTTCATCCTATATGCTAAAATGGAGCATTTCAAGGAACAAGCTTCCTATATATGCAATTGGGCAGATGGTAAGGGTGAAGGTAAGGGTACCAAAGGAGACGAGCGTAAGGGTAAGGGGAAGGGTAGAAGGAAAAATACACCTACAAGTACAATGTCCTTAGAAGAGCGAGAGAAGTCCTTAGCAAGTCGAGAGAAGATTCTACAAGAATGCTTCTCAATGAGCCTTGCACTTGTTGATTTGTATGCCTCATCACCGTTACATAAAGAAATGAAAGAGAAGATGGCCAGGAAAGATGCAAAAATAAGGGAGCTAGAATCAAAACTCTTAGAAGGTAGAAACGTTCATCATTTGGGATGTGATATGGAAATTCAAACACTTAAATCCACAATTTCTAATTTGGAGAATGAATTAAAAGGGCCAACTAATACGATGACTGCAATTCATGTCCTTCCCAACGAGACAGAGTCGAGGGAAAAAGAGCAATAAATCAGTTGAAACATACTAGAGAGAAATTGGAGGTGAAGGAAGAAGAGGAATCAACGAAGTATAAGAAAAATGTGGAAATGTTGAACAAGCTGATGGCGGAAAAAATGTTTTTCCTGAAAATTTAAAAAAAGTTTCATGGAGAGTTAAAGAGCTTGAAAATAATCGCAATAAGTACCTTGTCCAACTCCAGAACAATTACAGTCTTCTACAAAAGGCAAGAGAGGCAATTCATATTTGTCTTCTACTCAAGAGGATGGATTGCAGCCATCTCTAGAACATGCTAGACATGTATAAATCAATGTATATATGTATTTATCGGCAGTTAATGAAAAAAATATTTGTATGATGGAGTTTTGTATTTATCGGCATATAATAAAAAATGCTTTTTAGTTGGCATATCAATGTATAAATGTATTTATCGAAAGTTAATGAATTTTTTTTTGTATGATGGAGTTTTGTATTTATCGGCATATAAGATAACATTATAGAGAATTCATCTATGAATCCAATGTTTTCAGTGATCAATACGAGACTTCTTGTAGGTTGTGAAAGAAAGCATCAATCTCTTTGAAATAAATTAAATTTATGTATGTTAATTAAATAATAAACTTTGTTTTGTTTGTCTCTTATTTATTTCATCTTTTTTTAATTAACTGGCTGATCAATCTCTATTTAAATCTTTGGCTTGTGTGGGCATCTGAAAAACTTGTTTAGTATATATTTTTAAGCTATGTGCGAGACAACTCATACGCTGTGTGAACATGATTTTTTTTCAACATGGAAGGTTAATTTTTCACTAATGTGACCTCCATAGGGAAAACTGAAACCATGATTGGATAAACACTTCAACAAGGAACAAATACATGTCATTTGATGAATTAATTGACACACACACACCATCTAGTGGGAATTTGAAAATAGCATTTTAAACTACAGATTTACCACTTGGACAAAGTTATAAAACCCCAAGTCAACATGAGGGATTTTTATTTTCACCAACTCTTGAACGAATGATACCAGATGATGTAGTACATCCCATTGAGCACAACCAAATTGATTTCCCCTTCAAACTCATCTTCTTCTGAATTGGGCGGGCATTTTACTAGACTGGAGAAAAACAAGCCAGAGGGCACTTTTGGCATACTGGTAACTTCATATTCAAAGATTTTTTGGACAAAATAGTGATGTGGTTATATGCACCAATCAACACTCTAGATACCCATACCCTCAGAACAATTTAATCCATTAACTACTAGAAATGGCGGGCATTTTACTGAGGTCACTTACGCATTTTTACTAGAATTTTTATCAAACCCTAAGTAAACATGCTGAGATTTTTATTTTCATCCAATTTGAGATGTGAGACACCCAATGGGTAGAAGCCAACACAGTTATTCTATCAGGACCACTTTCATCCTCTGAAGCTTCTTTGTCTCTCCTCGGTGGGCATTTTCTTCTTCTAATGAATTATTGTGGACATTTTCAAATCGCAGCTGCTTTAGGGAAGTTTTTCATCACTTAGTCAAATTCCTAAAATTATCATACTCTTGGAAACCACTATCAAAATGTAACAAAGACATCATGAGACATTAGTACACCATCATGTGTCTTTCCAACCTCGTCACATGATCATACTCATATTTTTATCATCTGACCATCACTAAGAAAATTGAAGGTATGGCTGGATAGCTAGTCCACTAGGCAACAAGACCATGTCACCCTTAGAATTTACTGAGACAACCTGAGCTTCTAGAGGGCATATCAAAATATCTTGTTAACTTATTTTGAGCATCAAAATATATTTCTTCCTATTTTGGCAGACTCCTATTTCACATGTGTGAACACCCTATGGAGACCTGAAGTCATGAGCAGATGGAAAACTTACCAAAGAATGGATCCATGACATTCGATGAATTTACTCGCACAAAGACATCCCTTGGAGGGAATTTCCAATTGACCTCTCAAACTCCTGTTCTTAACACTTAGTCAATTTTTCATACTTTTGAATATGCAAAATATTTTTTCTTCTATTTTGGCATATTGCTATTTTCCTCATGTGGTCACCATAAGAAAAAATAAGAACATGGAAAGATATCCAGTTCATAAAAGAACAACCCCATACCCTCATATAAATTTATCATCATCAGGACAATCTCTGGCGGGAATTGCCGTGAAGCCACTTAGGCAGTTTTGCCAGTACTAGAATAGTGCAAATATGGTTGGAAGGCACTTTTGGCAGGTTGACATCTTC
>LPNX010818639.1:535427-586079 GCA_001517045.1 Pseudotsuga menziesii
AATGTTTTTACCTCTTTTGGTAGGATGATATTTTTCTCATGTGGTAACCATAAGAAAAACTAAGAACATGGATGGATAGCTAGTTCATTAACGAACATGCCTATACCTTTTGATGAATTTATCATCACTCAGACAGGATTTAGCGGGCATTTCCAAATGCCTCTTTGACCTTGTCATTTAACAAAATCAATTTCTTTAAACCCTAGGTCCCAAAGGTGATTTCAAATTTTCATCAAACTTGGAGTGTAAGACATCCAATGGATGGAGGACAACTAGATGAATTCATTAAGACTAGTTTCATCCTATGGAACTACTTTCTCTCTCCTCGGTGGGCATTTTACTAAAGTATGATGTAAGAGCTGCTTAAGACCCTGTTTTGGCAGATCCATAATTTTTACCTTAGATACTTTCAGGTCAAAGTAAGAACATGGTCAGGTAGAAATAAAAACCACCTACAGGATGGCCACATGGTGCGGGAATTTATTTCAACCCTCAAATTAAGGCGGGCATTCTCCTAGAGCGACTTGTCTAATTTGACCAAAAAGAACTTCTTTTGGGAGGCCTGTATCTTCTTACTCAAAGAGTTGTTCTGAGAATTGGTGCCATGGTCGGATAGATACTTCAACCAACTATGGGATGATAGGCCATAGTGGGAATTTTCTCCTTCTTATGAAATATGGTGGGCATTTTCATAAGACTACTGCTTTAGGACAATTTTCACCACTTAGTATTTTTCCAACTATATCATACATGCCTATGCTAATCAACAGTCCTTTTGTCATTAATGAAAATCTATAGGTTATGTCTGTCGACAATCATCAGTTCACCAAATGTCACCAATTCTCCATTCATATATTGACATCAATGCCAACACATTCATCTGCCATATTGCCAACAATGATTTCCAAGAGGATGGAGATGAGAGGTTCATTAGAGGAATTTTGGGGTCTAAAATGGGCCTCCTAAGGAAAATAATAAAATAATAGTTAAAATAATAAAATAATATTGATTAATTTTGGAGGAAGAAAGAAAAAAACTACTTTTTGTGTTCGTATTTTCGACATATCTCCCTGTGTTTTTACTCAAATTTCGATCGAGAGAGCTCGTTGGATGCGGAATTTGATTCCGCATCCAACGAGTACCCACACTACATACTTTTGACGGACCCCGCTACCCCAAAAACAAGAAATACTTGAAAAAACGTGATGATGATGTCATCATCACATTTTTCAGGTATTTCTTGTTTTTGGGGTAGCGAGGTCCGTCAAAAGTATGCAGTGTGGGTACTGGTTGGATACGGAATCAAATTCCGCATCCAACGAGCTCTCTCGATCGAAATTTGAGTAAAAACACAATGAGATATGTCGAAAATACGAACAAAAAAAGTAGTTTTTTTTAATGACAAATATGTCAATTCAACCATTATGGTTGACTTATTTTATTGAAATTCTATTGGTTCTTGAATTCCAACTCACAAAAACTTATTTTGGCACGTTTTCTTATAAGGCCCATTTTAGACCCCAAATTTCCTCTAATGACCCATCATCATCTCAACCTGAATATGTAACTTAGCCATTTCTAAAGCCTTAGATATCGTTAGGTTGTCATTAGTGCAAATCTCCCATTAAAGTGATAAGGATTTGAATAACATAGCATTTTTATGGGTTCCAATGAGCCCTTACTTATGTCGGATCGAAACTGGATATTCTTTTCCATATACTATACCTTTTCATGTTGTTTCCCTTCTCTTTGAGGTTGAAACTATAGAGAAAGGAAATTTGTAGGTCTCATCCATTGTCACAAGAAATCAATACTTAGTTACTACTTGTGTTAGTTCCTAATGAATAATGAATGACATGTTACACTTTGGAATGATGATCGTATAATCTTATTTTTTTAAAATTAAAATTGCATGTTTTTGTATTTATAAGATGCCTATTCCCATATTTTAGTCGTACTTGATTTTTTTGTTATGTATTTTTTCCGTATCGTTTCCGAATCGTATTTGAATCTGTACTCGAATATTGCTACTATGGTTTTAACTGTTTACTTCGTATTTTATGAGGATTTATATGAAATATAGGTCATATTTGAGGTGCTAAATGACCCATGACGAGAATTTTTCTCATCAAATGATATCCTTGAACCCATCCATCACCCGTTTGATAGAGAACGGGCCTGAACCATACCATCATGACCAAACAAATTCAGGATTTCCCTATTGCAGAAAACCATAGCAATGGTAAGAAAATGGTCTTGGGTAGTGTAAGATGATTCAGCGTTGTGATAAGATGATTCTAGATCCAACATCACCCTATCTGTGTCCATGTGCAAAACCACTCAATACTAACTATAATTGTTCTAAATTTGGTGACATTTCACAATGTTATCCTGTTTAAAAAAAATTAGGCACATAGTTAGAGAAGTAGTACCTTGCATGAGGAAACTTGCATATCAAACCACTGTGGAAGAGGGAGTGTTAGACTAACGTCCCCTAGTTTCGGTGGGAAATCCATGAATGAAGCAATATGACCACCGCTTGTTCCAAATTGAATTCCCAACATGATCTATATGAGGGGGAGCCCCATACCTCTTTGCATGCATTAACTAGTCGAGTGGCCCAAGAAACACACTTCTATATCCGTGTTGTGAACAAATTCCAAACCAAATCAAATCGTGTCTTATACTTAAAAATAATTCAAATATAAATAACTCTAAAATAAATTACACCTTTGAGAGAAAAATAGCTTTTGGTAAAGTTTTTGGGAAGAAAAAACTTTTGATATTAAAAAATTACAAGTAAATATATTTGCACGCTAAATTATATCTGCTTGGTAGCTTATATTCTTGTTTTATCGAGTGTAGGTACCACCAAATAGGTATCTATCAGATATATCTTCCTTGAGTGATGGTGAAGATATACTCGGAGAGGTTGAAAGTGATACGTGTTGTACTAGATCTACCGGTTCTATATCAACTAGATCTGAAAAGGTAAGGAAAATATTTCGTAAACACATGCAATATTTTATTGCCAATGGAGGGTCATGTAATTATGATGTTGAGAGCATAGGTGACATTGAGTTTCCCTTGAGGTATAGACATCTAGTGCAATGATGGGTACCTAATAAGCTACCTCAAGTGGACACAAATTTCTTCATCAATGGGAGGATGCCATCGCATTGCTCCTTCGTCTTTACATGGATTGGGGCTATTTTCCATGGATGGCATAAAGGTCGGATATGGCACTGTAACTGAATTGATGGAGTATGTTGAACCATTATATAAATACAATAACTGGTTGATCTTGGTCCAATATACTCGAAGTATGAGGAGATATGGAGTTGCCACAAATTATATACACCTAGAATAACACAATAAAAACAAAGGGGTGACTATGTATATTGATGGGAGACCAAAAGTGTCCGGAAACGTTGCTGGATTTAGAAATAGTACATGCCCAGTGACAATAAATAAGCAACTGAATTGCAAATTTGAGGGACGCGAAGAACATCGTATATTTGTATGTGCAACAAAAACAATACTTCCAGGTGAAGAGTTGTTGATTGATTACAACTTAAATTGAATAGATGTGGCTTCCACGGTCCAGGGTAACCGTGGAAGGTCACACGCTATGCCTCATCAGGTAAATGCTAAATATAGTAACTAAACATGACTACAATAACTAAATGTTTCTATTTTTTTTTGTTAACATTCGATTTCCACCATTGACCATCGCTTTTTTCATGCATATTATGAATATTTCAATGTGATAACATGCTTATTACACTGTTATGCGTATCTCATTTTTTTTTATGTAACAATTATTGATTCAAATTTTATTAATTGATTTATTTTGTCAGGTTTGCAGTAGTGGAAAGCCACATCCTGCTTCCATGGTCCAGGGTGACCGTGGAAGGTCACAATCTACGCCTCGTGAGGTAAATGTTAAATATAGTAAATAAATATGACGTCAATAACAAAATGTTTCGATTTTTTCAGTTAACATTCGATTTTCACTGTTACCATTCACTTTTTTCGTGCTTATTGTGAATATTTCCATATTATAACATGCTTATTACTTTGTGGAAGGGGTCTACTCATTCCCATGGAGCAGAACATGTATCTCCTCCTTCGGAGCTAAAAGTAAATATTATTGTAGTATCTCATTTTTGTTTATGTTACAATTATTGACTCAACTAAATATAGTAACTAAATATGACTACAATAACTAGAAACTCCAACCCCAAAATATTTCCATGTGACAAAATGCATATTACACTGTGGTAGGGGTCTTCCCATGGTCATCATGGAATAAAACACGTGTCCTCTACTTCCATGGTCTAGGGTGACCATGGAAGGTCACACTCTATGCCCCATCAGGTAAGTGTTAAATATAATAACTAAATGTTGAGATTTTTTCTATTAACATTCAATTTCCACTGTTACCATTCACTTTTTTCATGCTTATTGTGATTATTTCCATATGATAACATGTTTATTACACTGTGGCAGAGGTCTTCTCATCGCCATGGAGCAGAACATGTATCTTCTCCATCAGAGGCAAAAGTAAATATTATTGCAATATCTCATTTTTGTTGATGTTACAATTATTGGCTCAACTAAATACAGTAACTAAATATGACTACAATAACTATAAGAAACTCCAACCCCAAAAGATTTCCATGTGACAAGATGATTATTACACTGTGGCAGGGGTCTGCCCATGTTTGTCATGGAACAGAACACGTGTCCTCTACTTCTGAGGTAAAAATAAATATTATTGCAATATCTCATTTTTAATTATGTTACAATTATTTTCATAACATTTATTTATTGGTTTATTGTGTCAGGGTGGCGCTGGTGGAAAGGCACCTACTCCTTCCATGGTCCAGGGTGACCATGGAAGGTCACACTCTGTGCCCCGTCAAGTAAGTGTTAAATATAATAACTAAATGTTTTTATTTTTTCTGTTAGCATTTGATTTCCACTATTGACATTCACATTTTTCTATCCGTATGGTGAATTATTGATTGATTTATCATGTCAGGGCAGGGACCGTGGAAAGGCACATGTTGCTTCCACGGTCCAGGGTGACAGTGGACAATCACCCACTAGAAGTAGATCAATACGGGGTGACCGTGGGAAGTCACTGGCTGCAACACCACATTAGGTAAGTGCTATTTCTTAATAGTAACTAAATTTCATTACAATAACAATGTTTGAATGATGTTAAAATTATTTTGCTTAATTTTATTGTTTGATGAATTTAGTCCAGTGCACTTGATCTAGGTGATGAGGAGCTTGAGGATGAAATTTACTATTCCATAGACCCTATGGATACTATAAAGAAGGCCCTGAAAAAGGCATACATAGAAATGATTTCCTTGGCTTGCATGAGGCCCATGAAACAGGAGATCAGGGCAAGGATTGAAGAGTTGAAAGAACAAATAAAATCTTATGGGGTAAGTGGAATCTTCACATATTCTTTTAAGCTATGACATGATTTCATATCTGATATTATGTTTTCTATTTTTCCAAGTGATCTGATAAAGTAATTTTTTTCATTTGTAGGAGTTTTTACAACCCGTGACTAGAGAAACTGCTGAGACAGGTATAGGTAGCAGTGATGCTCCAATGCAGCAACAACGCCGACAAAGCAATGTACCGATGAGGATTTTTGACACCCCTCCGGTTGGCCTTAAATCCATTTATGAGGTCACCTATTTTGATCAGCGTGACATGTCAAAGCATGATGAGACGGATCCTAGGACTCCACATGACTCCGGAGATGAACCTAGTGTAGATGACCAGGAAAATTTTCCTGGAGAAACACGAGTTAAAAGCACCGAATCACTAGATCTCACCTTTCTTGTGGATGACGCTTGTGTTCCGATCAAGATTCAAAAGATTGCAGGTATTTATTAATTAGTTTATTCATTTTAATCATGAAATTGAAATGGACATACGCTGAAATTATTATAAATTAATGGATTACACGTTTCTGCAAGAAATAATGTTTTCTACAGTAATTTGAATGACAAATCATTGGATCTATTTGGCCCCACCATTCGCACACGGTGGAATATCCAAGATAGCGCAAAGAGAGATGTATTGATATACCACATAGTAAACTTTTTCGGCAATACATTCAACAAGAAAGTGGTTACAAAGCTAGCCGGCGAGAATTTAAAATATACCAGAGCCCAATATAGGGATAAATTGCAACTTGACCTCAAGCATGAGCGCCCTCCCATGGTTCTGGAGAAAGAGTGGAAGGCACTCATAGAGGATGAAAAGGAGAACTTGATAAAAAGACAAGGAAAAAAACCACGGCCTAGAAAAGCAAGGTATAACACATATCATATTTTTAGTGAAATATCCTCATTTATTTTATTTTTTTTGTTTTAAGCAAGAATTATGATATCTAACGTTTTTCAAAATTTTCATATATAGGCTACCAGACACCTCCAAAGCAACCAAGGCTAAAGTGGAAAAGCACGAGCAACATAGACTGGGCTAGGGTGGCTATAGGAAACTAAGAGCCTGAATCGTAAGAATTAAATGATTAACTATGGTGAATATCTATTTGAAAGTAGAGAACAAATATCTATTTTTGATACTAGAAATTTTATGTGTTATGCATTGCAGGAAAATACGTTCCAAGATGCTACCACCGAGGAATACCTAAATCTTGGTTTCAAGTATGGTTTTAAAAGTGTGATTGAATATCGGAAAAGCTTGGGTAAGACTCCAATCTTTCCAATGATGCAGATGCAGGTAAATAAAAGGAATAAGGACATCACTGCAGTATGCTATTAAAGTCTATTCAGTTTTGATTATATTACCCATAACTAAATATTTATGTTTTCTTTTAAGCAACAGTGCAACCGTAGCAGTGAATCCAGTAGTACTTGGCACATACCAGCTGATGTTGGGGTGTGCATGTCCCATGATAGTGGGGAGCAGAGTGGCCATTCTGGTATGTGTGCTTTGGAAATAGAAATATCTACTGTGATTATAGATATTTATTTCCTGACGTATACTTATAAATTTTCTTCTTTCAATGGAAGACCGTGAAGCTTAGGAGGGTGAACCGCAAGAGGAATTAGCAAGTAGATAAACAATTAAAACACCTGCTATCACAGCTACACAGAAAGGTAAAGATAAATATTGTAATTTTAATCAAAATGATGAACTATTAATTTCAATAATATTTCAACATATCGATATGCCCATTTTCGTTGTTGCGGTTCACGCCCCTACAGAACTTCCTCCATGCCCTACTCAACGACGTACAAGAAGTATGATACATGAGGACATGGAAACACAAACACTAGCAGTACATGGCTTTGCAGATATTCCACCAAATGATGATGATAATATCTCAATTATCATTAGTTGTTACAATGCAAAAAAACAGAAATCAAAGAAAAAGTAGATGCATAAATTCATGCCTTGTATTTGGATGTATATCAATGTTGTTAGTCTAAAACATTGTTTATATGAATTACCTCATTACGCTTTAATGTTTTTATGTTTATATGTTTTTATGACTAGCCTAGTTATGCATGAATGTTTATATGTTTTCTATGTAAACAACATCATTTATTGGAAATGGGGAATTGAGAGTGATGTGAAGCGGGGGGAGGGGCCATATGAGCTTCCACCTTCACATGGTTGACCCTGTTCAGTAGAGAATATAAAACTATTCTTGAAACAGAGAGGAGCTCAATAAGGTATAAATACTCTTTTATTACTATGTATTAAAGATGGTTGTAAATTTTTAAATGCATGTCTATTTCTTAAAAAATTGTTAATAAATTTAACATTTCATGGTTCATTGATTTCTACAGGACTTTGTAGTAGGATTTAGATGACTATTTATTTTCTTATATATTATTTACTCATATAAAAATTATGTCTTTGATGATTTATGCAGGTCTTGGTGATGGAAATGCATCTCGTGGAAAACTCTGATCAAGTTGTATGGGCGAATGGATCTAGCGAAAGGAGAATGATAAGGTAAGGGTTTTGACGTGTTCTTTATCCTTAATGTGTTTGCTTTTATCCTTAAATTCTATTTCATTCTATTAAGATATAAGAGATACAACCAATAGTAAATAACTACTTTTAGACTATCATCCAAACTAGGAGAAAACCTTCGACATAAAACAAAAATGCTTCTTAGTAATGTAGAAAAATAGAAGAAAAATCACGTAGAAGAAATTAGGATTTTTTTGGCCCTTCTTCCTATAATTTCGACATGATGAAACCCTAGGTTAATAAATTTTAATTTTTCAAACCCTAATTGTTCATCTATTTTTCAAAACTAAATTTTCTGAGTTATATACTTGTAAATATTATTCTTAGGTTATTTTTGTTTCTCTTAGGTTTTAGAATTAATTTTTATGTGTTTCTGTAACTTTTATTTTATCAAAAAAGAAAGCCCTAAAAACAGAATTTCTTTGTAAAACCCTAAAAACGCAAACCCGCTGCTCCCACAATCCGAGCCCTCTCCTTTATCAAACACAGGTCTACAATATTTATTGCAGACCTCATATGACCTAACTTCCTTCTCTACACACTTAAAACAGAAAAAAAGTTAGTATTTCAAACTATTTAGATGGTGGTGTATTTTGTAAAATATATCTTATTGATTTGATTAGTTTTCTACCCTATTCGCATTAGTTTTCTGGGTAAATGTAAGTCTGATTTTTTACTGAGATATGGAACCTTACATATTTGAATGCACAGTGATATAATTATGATATTATTTTACTGAGTATTGTTTTGGATTTTCTTGGTACTAATTATTGCTATTGAGAGCTGGGTGATGGTAAGGGACTTGATGATTTTATATTTGAGAGATTACATACAGGATCGAGTGAATGATAATAACATTATTGTTAGCTTGGCATTAAATTTTCATTAAGTTAGTATTTTATATCTATGCTATCACATACACAGATCTGGAAATCATATGCTAAATGGCACTTTAAATGATTAACATTGGTTATTGGTTGCACTATTTTACACGTTCTGATTACTGTGATAATAAACTTTCAGTTGTTGCATGGCACATATGTGGACCATAAATTCATTTGTCTAGATATTCAAAGGTAGCAGATAAATTGATGTTATTACATGAGGAGTGTCTCCAAGGAAATTATGATATGGTTTCTAAACTACAAATTGCATGCTCAACTGTGCAACCTACTTCTTCGGGCCAAAAGGTAATTTATGATGAATTTTTTGCTACATGAGATCATTCCTAGTAATAGAATAGAAATAAGTTGTCAAATTTTTGTTGACTAACATGTCTCTTTCCCATCACGTGCTTAGGGGATTGTTTTTATCTTATGGGCATATTTGATACTAACTTGACCAATTTTGGTCATGCTTGAGGTGGTTGCATAACAAGGATCAAATTTTCATATTCACCTCTTCCAATAATGAGCAACACCAAAACAACTTACCACCAGTTGGCACTACAAAGATCCTACACATATTTTCCAGGTGAACAACTACTCTTTTTCCCTAGGGGTTGAGTTATTTTTTTATATTTCAATAAAGACGAATTCAATGCACCTTATGTTTTTTGTAGTATGATGAATTATCACTAGTAGATCTTCACATGTAGTAGAGAAAGTGATGATATTTTACGAGGAGTGTCTCCAAGGAAATTATGATATGGTTTCTAAACTACAAATTGCATGCTCAACTGTGCAACCTACTTCTGATCAATGCCAAAAGGTGATCTATGATGGATTTTTTGTTATATGAGATCATGCATAGTAAAATAATAGAAATAAGTTGTAAATTTTTTGTTGATTAAAATGTCTCTTTCCTATCATGTTCTCAAGGGACTTTTTTTTTCTTTCGGGCATATTTGGTACTAACTTTGACTGATTTTGGCCATGCTTGAGGTGGTTGCATAAGAAGGATCAGTTTTTCATTTTCATCTCTTCTAGAAATTCTAGGCTTGACCTTCTCTAGCTTCATTTACACCTGTGAGCTTCCTCAGTCTTCAAAGCTCAGGCTCCCTTCATCTTCAGAACATGGGCTTCCTTTACTTCTAATTTGTGGTCATCTTTAAGCTTTCGTGGGTATCTACAGGCCTCTGCGGGCTTCTTCCAAGATCTGTGGGCATCCTTCCAAGCCCTTGTGTTCTCTTTAAGCCCCATTGGGCTTAGCCTAATTTTAGATCACAATAAGTTGATCCGAGCCTAGTGGTGCCTACCTATTTTATCTATGGTATTTTTTATAGATGTACCCCCTACCTTATCATAGAAATCAGCTCTCAGTGGTGCCTAGAATATCATTTAATTAATGTTTATATGATCCCTGTGGTTCTTACAACGTATTTTATTGATGGTATTTTTATAATGTACCCTCCTACCTTGTAATAGAATTCGCTCTAAGAAGTGCCACTTTAGCCTCTAATTATGTATTTGAGCTAATTATTATGAATTTGTGCATCCTAATGGGAAAACAGTTTTTGAGGCAATAATTAGGGTGCTTAGGGCCACTTTGGGTACTTTTGGGCACTTTTTAAATCATTATGCCTTATTTTTTAGAGTCAGTTAACACTTTTTGACCTCCCCCCTGAACTTCCAATTTATTTTTTTCCCTTTTACTTCAATATGTTTTTTCCCATAGTTTACTTTCCCAATATATTTATTTTCTATAAATCACCTTTCTTGTGTTATATTTTATCCATTTCTTTGTCTTCAAAATATAGTATGTAATTTTTCACAAGCACTTATTGAAGATCCAAAACCGTGGAAAGGAAGGTGCATTTCCCCGGTTTCTTAATTTTTTTTTAAACCTCCAAGTTTCGTCGCAATATCGACGAAATTTCGTCGTGGGTATTGCAAAACCATTGAAACCCCAAGAGGCTTTCGATGAATACCGTCGCTATAGCGACGAATTTTCGTGGAAAAAATACCATTCAACTTGCAGATTTCAGCGATAGAGATTGGCTTTCCACGGTTTTGCATGAAATAAATTTCTATTCAAATTCTAGAATTCGTCGATAGAGAGACAAATGTTCGTCGAAAGTCTTCCACAGTTTTGCATGGAAAAAAAAAATTCCTATCAGTTTTTCGCCATATTTTTGTCGTTATAGGGACGACAACTTTGTCGATATAGCGACCAAACGTAGAAAATGAATTAAAAAAATCAATTTCAGAGGCCACCCTATAGAAGACACATGGAGGCCATTTTTCGTCTCTATATCGGCGACTTATAAACTTCATCTTTAGATCCACGAAATAAGTTCCATGAAACATCGCGACCATTATTATCGCAATTGAGACGAGGAAACGTGGAAATAGAAATGAAAAACCATCGCAAATTTGATATCATGTATTAGTGATGTTGTCACAAAAGAACCAACATCCTTAGGAAACCTTGCTGAGACTCCCATTCAGCTAGGGACAACTAACCTTGAGGTGGAAATAATCCCCAACTTGGAACTAGGAGAAGATGAACAGATGCAGTCCCAGCCATCAGGGGACACTGAAGCATTCGGGGACTAGTCTCATCTATATGGGGACACTGAAGTACTTGGGGACCAGTCTCATATTTCATGGGATATGGAAGTAACTCAAGAGCAACCCAAGCAGCCAGAGGCACTGGTAGAGTAGGAAGCTGTTACACAAGAACCAACATCTCTGCAGCTCTCAGTTGAAGCCACAGCCAAGAATCGAGAAGTTACAATAGAGACTCAAGAAGATGCTGAGATTGGGACCCAGGGAGATGTTGTTACACAAGAACCAACATCTTCACAATTGGTTGTTGAAGTTGAAAAAACAGGGTTTGAGGAAGAAGGTGTTGTTACACAAGAACAAACATCCTCAGAATTGATTACAGAAGTAGCCTTGCAGGTAGAAGTTGTAGGAATACTGGTAGAAGAGGAAGTTGTTTCACTTCCGATTCAGAACAATCAAGTTGAAACATTGGATAATAAGGTATGGACACAATCTTCCTAGGACTTTTTCAATTTATATTCTGATTAGGAGAAGGACGCAGGAGAGGCAAGGATTGAAGGTCTAATAGAAGAACTCTCACTACTGAAAATAGAAGTAAAGAAATGGAAAAGTGAGGTGGATATATATCAGAAAGGAATGATCCCCCTTGTTCAGCATAGAAATACTATCAAGGAATTAAGGAAAATATGGGAAGAAGAGTTAATATACCAGAGGTGCCATTGGGAAGAAGTACAGAAGGAGTTGAAGAAATTCAAGTCCATGTAGAAGGAAAAATATCAATTGTACACTCTTTCTCAGGAATTGATGAACTTCAGAGCTCCATCTCCCTCTTATCCTATAATTTTGTATGAACAATTTACTTGGTTTAAATTTAAGGCATTAAAGGAAAGGAGACCTTATGAGGTGGCATCCTCTACACAATTTTGGGAAACTTTTATAAAGAGCAGCTTCACTGAGCAGAACCTGCTGTGTGAACTTTATTTGCATGAAATGGCTTGCCCCCTGGACCTTTATTCAAATCATGTTCCTTACTTAGGAAATGTCCAGCTGAGGGCCTTTGCTTCTTTTGTCAGAAATCATGTGCAGTGGGAGAATTCTTTCTAGACAATTTCTCAGAATGAGGCCAACTCTAATATTTGGATTTGGCATGAACCTCAATCCCCTCTCCTTCTTCATACTCATCAAGAACAGAGGATTAAATCTCCCATCCAGACTCAGCAATTGGTCAAACTTCAAGAGCAGGTCATCTCCACTTTTGTCAGCCATATTTCTAGGCAACAACGTTTGGATTTGGAAGGTAGTAAGCATAAGTGGCAGGCTTCTCCTTCATCAATAAAGAAAAGGGACCCTTATTGCTTTAATAATTTTAAACAGGCTCTCCCTAGGATTGAGGGATACGTCTACTATATGAGGAAATGTGGAGTTAACTGGTTGGGACTTAAATTCAAATTCCCACTTATTTGGTGGCCAGCAAGGCCGTATAGGGATGACTTTTCATTAACAAAGGAAGAAGAGAAGCAGTGTTGAAAATATTGGGTTTCCCATAATGGATATCTAGATGGAGGGAACCACCTGAATCCTCCTACAACTTTCCATCTCTCCATGAGCGAGGTACATTTCCAGCCTCTGATTCAGACTAGTGGAGGTTCTTGCATGAGGACATGCAATAGAGAAGTTGAGGGGAGATGTTGGGTCCCAAAATGCCCCTTTTTAACCACATCCATTATACCATGTTTGTCTTTTCTTACTACATTTTTCCCACCAAACAAACGTTATTTCCTCACTTGAGCCCTGAATCTTCACAGGTATGATTAATTATTGTATCATCTTATTAATGCGTATGATTCCTATAATCAGGAAATTACTTCTTGAATTATGCTAACACATTATGATTTTACAAAGATAGTTCAAGCTATGAGAGAATACAGGTGTAGTAGTCCGAGTGGTATAAAGAGGAGATGATCGTTCACTACCATATATGACCTACCAGTCCCATCTCTACACGTGGGGTACAACCAATGGTCATCATTCCACACAAGCCACAACAGGCATGGCTGCAACAGCATGCCGCTGCTTAAAGTTAGCTGAAATTGTTGGGGCATCTCTTAAATTGGTTTTGTTATTTCATTTACTGGCTCGAGCAACAGAATTGCATATATTCCCTTCTTTTGTTTAATTCCACCCATAGCTGTAATAGCGCATGTAATAGGGCAGCCTAAATATCGTAGATCTTGATGGCTGCCTGATATTAGTGGGTGAGGGTTACGATTGTTGATGTATAAGTATTGTGAAACATTCAGAGCCAAGGGTTAGATAATATCATATTTTACTATGTGAGCTATATCAAAGACTTTACATTCATTCCACCATTTTAATATAAGGAGTAAGATTCTTTGGATCTCTATGCTTTAACTTGTGTTAGTTCCGACGTCTGTGTTCGAAGGCTGGGCCCGCTTTCCCACAAAGATCGTCGAGTTAATTAGATGTTTTGATTATTTGGTTTTGTTGTGTGGAAGTTACATTAGATGCATCCTTTTTCAGTAGTTGCAATAGTAATGTTCAATCATTGTGTTTCCTTGAATAGTCATTAATTGCATTTCCTTTGAGATGCAGTAGTGTGGTGTGACAATCAACTATGTAGGTTAATTTCCTTTATGCATGTGTGTGATAGTTGTAACATTCAAGCTCTTCCTCAATTCCTTTCAATTACTTGTCTTTCTCAAGTTTGCTAATTCAGTTAGACTATAGCTTAGAGTTGTTTGGTTCAATTCCTGTTATTTCCCATTCCTAGATTAAGGTTGGATTAAACTAGTCATGATGGATTTGCATATAGTCTGGTAAATTAGGATTTAACTTCTTGCAAAAGTAATTCTAGATATTTATTTCACGAATCGTTCATTGCTGGATTGAAGTTGTAGGAAGGTTATTGCAATTCTAAATTCTTAGATAGGTAGTTTAGAATAGTTTAATTATGGGAGGAATTTGACTAAATAGATAGGTAAGACAGTTTATTCAATTCATCAACTCCTTAGTGTTTAAGCACAAACAGTGAAAGACTTCCCTGGGTTGACAATTTATATTGAGCATTCTGCATGATAGTTTTAATTAACTAAAATATAGAGTGACCAACAGTCCGTATTAAGGATGAGGATATTTTCAAGATGGCTTTTAGGACCCGATATGGTCAATATGAGTTCATTGTCATGCCATTTGGGCTAACTAGCGCCTCGGCAGTCTTCATGTGGTTAATGAATAACGTATTACATAAATATCTAGATAAGTTTGTAGTAGTTTTTATTGATGATATTCTAATCTATTCTAAGACTAAAGAAGAGCATGAAGAACATTTAAAAATCATTTTACAACTGTTAAGGGAACATCAGCTTTATGCCAAGTTCAGTAAATGCGACTTCCTCAAAGATAAAATAAAATACTTGGGTCACATAATAACTAAATATGGGATCTCGGTTGACCCAAATAATATCAAAGAAATTAATGAATGGTCGGTCCCAAAATATGTGACTGATGTACGGTCATTCATGGGGATCACCGGTTATTATTGAAGGTTCATTGAGGGTTTCTCAAGGATCACGAATCCCATAACTATAGCACCGATTTTAAGAATTGCAGATCCTAACAAGGAATTTATTGTATGCACTGATGCATGCAACGATGGCCTTGATGGGGTCTTAACTCAAGAAGGACATGTAATAGTGTACAAGTCTAGGAAACTTAAAATTCATGAGAAAAATTACGCTACTTGCGATCTAGAATTGGCTGCCGTGATACATGCATTAAAGATGTGGTGCCGTCACTTGATCAGGAGAAAAAATTATTTAATGACGGATAATAATGGTTTAAAGTATCTGTTGGATCAACCAAATTTAAACGCAAGGCAAGCTAGGTGGCTAGCTTTCCTTAGCGAATATGATTTTGAGATCCAACATATGAAGGGGAAGAAAAATAAAGTAGCTGATGCTTTGAGTAGAAATGTAAGATTAGATTTTATGGCAGCAATTAGTACTTACAAAAAAAAATTAGAAGATCAGCTCGAAGAAGGAGTAAAATAGGATGAAAATTACCGAAAATTGCAAGCTAAAGTGGCAGAAAATGTAACTGAAAGTTTAAGTACAGGATAAAGTCTAAATGAAAAGGGGTCAATACTTTATAAAAATAGATTGTATATACCTAACATACCTAAAGTTAAGTTGTTAATATTAAATGAAATACATAAGAGTCCATATTCTTGACACCCTGGCTATCAAAAGACAATAACTATGTTACAGAAAGGTTATTTTTGGCCGAATATGAAGAATGAGTTAGTAGAATATATTGCTAGATGTTTTGAATGTCAACAGGTTAAGACTGAACATCAACATTCAGTCATTTTATTACAAATGTTATCGATACCTAGCTAGAAATGGGAAATAATCAACATTGATTTCATTACAAATTTGCCTAGAAATCAAAACTAGAATAATTCTATAATGGTAGTTGTTGACAAAATCAATAAGGAAGCCCATTTTATACCAGTAAACACCACTCATAAGGATGCTAATATTGATGAAATATTTATGAACAAATTTTTCGTTTACATGGAATTCCAAAAGTTATAATTTCTGATAGGGACTCTAAATTCACGAGAAACTTCTAGAAATATTTATTTAAAGGCTTAAATACTACTTTAAATTTCAGTACATGTTTTCATTCACAAATGGATGGGCAGACAGAAAGGGTAAATCAGATCTTGGAAGATATGTTAAGGATGTACATTAGAGAACAACCAAGTAAATGGGATGACTACTTACACTTGGTTGAGTTTGCGTACAACAACCAATACCAAGCTTCAGCAAAATTTAGCACATTTGAGATTCTGTATGGCAGAAAATGCAATGCTCCCATCTCATGGAGTAACCCCATTTACAGGCTAATACTAGGACCTGAGTTATTAAAGGAAATGTAATTAATCATGAAGAAGGTATAAGGTAATTTAAAGGTTTCACAAGACAAACAGAAGAGTCAAGCGGATCTTAAACCAACTCAGAAAGAGTTCCATGTGGGTGAACATCTTTTCATTAAGGTAAAACCTAAAAATATTTCCTTAAAATTAGGGAGTTGTGCTAAGCTAGCACCCAGGTATTGTGGGCCTTTCAAAATATTGTCCAAAGTTGGACCGATGGCATACCAATTGGCCTTACCACTAAATCTTAAAGTTCAAATTTTTTTTCATATTTCTATTTTAAAAAGATATGTACATGATGCTACTCATGTGATAAATTGGAATGATGTGCAGGTGGAACCCGAAGGAGATTTTCTAGTGGAACTGTACTGTAACCTCCACAAGATGGAGATCTTGCTTTGGAATCGCACCATTGGGAAGGTGAAGGTGTAATGGAAGCACCTTAGTCCAGAAGAAGCAACCTGGGAATTGGAGAGTCATATGCGGGAAGCATATCCAATTCTATTCTGGGGTAGCTCTGAGGATGATGAATAAAGCAACATCGAGGAAGATGTTGGGCTTAATGGGGGCCGTACCCCAATTTCAATAACATTTTATGTTTAAGAAAACATTATATTTTACTTTTATTGTAAATTTTATTACTATTGACCATGTGGGGTAAATGATGACTGTAATTAACTATGTTGAATATTTTATTAGTTAATAAATAAAAGATGAGACAAATAGCCTAAGGAGGATGTTGAATTAGTGTCCACTGACCCACTAGGAGGAATAGACTAGGGTGAGAGTAAATTGACACATGGCAGCATCCTCAACCACTTCTAGTTGTTACAGGGGAAAATTTCCCTAATTTTTTGTTCATGTTCCCTAAGAAAGTGGAACATAGTAGGTGGCTCATTAATTAAAAAACTCGCCAAAAGGACCTAGGAATTCATATATCTATCCATCGAATTCAGCAGGAGGTTGTTCAATAATTACCTTGTGAAATTTATGAAGTTAAGAAAGGTGCACAAGAGATTCGATGAGGGGAAAGGCAGAAGTGGATTGAGTGATTAAGATTGTTTTTAGAACTAGTGCATCTTGTTAGCTGAGTTCTTTACTGTTGAGGACAGAAGTATTGTTGTTAAGTACTTATGTGGAGCTGCAGGGGTATTTAATCCCATTTCTTCACATAGTACTTTCATCCTGGTGGATCAGTGGACAGGCTCGGGGGTCCTAAGACAAGCAGTTGAGCTATCTTCATGAAAAGGTTGGGTGGAATGGGCTCCTTGGGCTGTTTGTATCTTCTACAAGTTCTCAGGTTCCATTGTGTTATCTTATTTATTTTATGCAAGCAAAATTAGTCAAATGAAAGTAGTCATGATTAGTTTTTCTATTAGTACTTGGATAATTTGCATCTACAAATAGACTATTTAAGTCTGCATTTTATTCAATAAAGTTTACTTGTATATGTTTATCTGAATAAATGAACCTAGAGATAGAATTGATTGATTAATGAGTAAAATCCCTTTCTGTATTTTTCCACTCATCTTACGATGAAGTACTTTAGTACAGAAGGTTGGTTTAACTATAGATAGGAATGATTATACAGGGTTGAAATGAATATGAACTAATATTGATCTGTAGAGTTTCCATTGAATTAAATCAACAATCTTTCCTCTAATAAGAATACCAGCAATATCTCTAAGTAATTGTTTTAGCTTTGGAAGATTTTAATTTTATTTTCAAGCTAATTTACGAAGTAGAATAATTATATAGAGTCTATTATAGTAATTTTTTTGTCACACAGCTATGGAATTGTGTGAAATATAATACATTAATAATTATAGTATTATAACCTAATTATTTAAACTTAGTAAAGAAATAAATCAATCATTATTTTAGTACTGTAATACTTAAAATATAATCAATGATACTCTAGTTATATTATAATAAATAATACACAAGTTAACCCTCCAACTACTTCTTGTAAAACACCTAACATAGTGTGTTCATAATGACCAATCAATAGACTAGAAATGATTAAGAAGTATAACATCTATTTCATTATATTATCTTAAGTACTTAAGAAACAAAATTGTAATCATACAGTATAATAATAATACTATTATTAAAATATTACTCTAATTCATAATATAGTACAGAATTTAAGTACTTAGAAAACCTAGCTGTAACAATCATTATAAAAAAAATATTGCTATTTAATAATTGCAAACTATGCATCTAAAACCCTACTTTGAAAATGTAAATTTTCTTAATCATTTACAAAATCTACTTATGGAATAGGATAGATTCCAGTTCCTCCTTTTAAAAAAGAAAAGTATCAAAATCTAATTACTACTTATACAATTATCAAAAATCACAAGTTAACTATATAACTTAAATATCCAAACTATTTGTTAAACACAAAACCCTAGGATAATCCTTTACAATACAGCTTTTACAAAATGAATTGCAAACAATATTTTTTGCCAATGGCCTAACCAATTGGCAGCCGAAGATTTATTATAACCATTTTTTGTCATACCAGAAATAAAACATTACTGAGTTTAACACACTGCGCAACCAAAATTCTTTTTACAAGAGAAAAATTTTTACTAACAACTATTTTACTTTAAGGGCATAATCTAGATGTCTCTTAGAGACCAAATATTTTATAAACAGAGTCTTCAAATTATCTAGAAGTTAACCAGTACAGTCGCCACTTGGATCAGCGCTTAAAAACAAAAATACTTCCACAGTTTTGAAGCCACGAAAGAGTTACAATGGATGAAAGCTTCCAATAACCTAATTAAAGTGTGCAAAACAATAACAAAAACCCTGGAATAGTAATATTATACCCTAAATCAACATTACAAGAGCCATGGCTCTTTCATAAAAACCCTAAGAGTTGTCTTTGAGAAGGGCCATACGGCCTCCATCATAATTTCAAAACAAAACAACAAGATTTTCCATAAGCATTCTAAACACCGCAGTAATAATCCATAAGCATCATCATTTTCATCGCAGACACAATCACGATGAAGGATAACCCCAAGTTGAAACTGAGGCTTACTCAGACTTTCTTGCCGCACCCTTCAAGCTCAAGAAAATGCCTTCAACCTTCGATTGTTTTTCTTCACCTACCATCCAACAACAAATGTTAAATATTGTTTAACAAATTTAGCTTGGTTTTATAAAACAAAAGAAAATAAAAATGCTGGGAAATTTCTTTAGGACTTACCTGTTTTAGCTTAGAGCTCAAAGAACCAATGATGACAAAAATCCAGAAGCTTCAATCCCGCTAACACATCTGACAACAAAAGAGACCACCGTTTAAACGATCTGCTCACGGTAATGACGAAGAACCAGGGTCAAGCCTAAGTGACAATCGTTGCTGAAGACCCGAGAAGGTCGAAGGACTATCGGCCCACTCTCCCTTGCAAAAAATAAACAACGAATGAGGCCGAGCAGTGTTAGGGAAAACATTCAACATTTTGTGCATAGGGTTTAACAACAAAACCCTTCCTCAAAAGAGCAATCTCCACGTGGAATCCACTAACATTGAAATCTCATATTCGTTTGATATAGTTTGGAGCCTGCGTTATGTATAAAAAATCAACACCATGACTTTTGGTTAAACATTATACCAATTATTATATGCAAGGTAATAAGATTACATTTGTTTACAATTAAGCAAGTTATGGTTTGATAGGTTGAAGCTTCGAGCTAGGTTATAGTTTTATATATGCATTGTGTAGTCTTAGCTAGGTTATAGTTAGTATTTTATGCATTGGTGATATGCATAGGTTAGTATTGTTATATTTATAGTTAGTTTTAAGCTACCATTTAATAATGATAATTGTTATGCCTAGGTTAGTTTATATGTTGTGCATCAAATGCATACCTAGGTTAGTGTATTGTTATGCATTGAGTATATATGCTTAGGTTAGATTGTTTATTTTTGCAATGAGTTTCAAGTGCAAAAAAAATTTAATAATGATAACATTAGACTTAGGAAGTTCTAGGTTAACATGGCAAGGAGCATAGTTATAAAACATGGAGAATGTTTTTAGGCCCATAATACTACATTCAACTAAAAACAGGTTGGATGACTATATGCCATAATTTAGTTGTGATAAAAAATGATCATCTCTACCAACTCAATTTTGCTACCTAGGTAGAGTAAAATATGTTATAGGCCTAGGAATGCTTACACATAGATAATCGATACATTAAATAGAGTTCAAGAATATTTTCTAGCTTACCCATTTGGTCTTCCAAGTTTTATTTCTTACATCGTAAACCTAGAAGTAAGTTTTACCTATGAATCCTGTACCAGCATCGGATCTGCATTATCTTTAAGACAAGCTAAGTAAGCCTCGGGCTAACCTCAATCCCCTTCATTAAGAAAAGAAAACAACCATCAGAATCATACACATTTTTACAAACAAATCAATGATTTGAATTCAATAGTTTGAAACTCTTTAACTCTAATAAACTTTTATTCATAACTGAAAATCCATCTAGATTGAATATGGGTAGTGACATGTAACTTACAAGTCAATAAGTAAGATTTATGTAGCCTTTTAGTTACAGTTAATCAAAGAGAATTAACTCGTAAAGTTTACTCTTGATGTCTTGTTTTTTAATCTACCTATTAATGAAACTAAAGTTAGTTATTAAACTAACATTTTTACTATGATCTAGTATTAAATGTCACATAGAAAAATTTTAAATTTTGTGATTTTTTGGTGATTTCACATGTGTATTGGTTGTATAAATTCTTATGCAACCTATTGTGTTATGATTATGAATGGATGCACAGGGTTTACCTCTTGAGTTTAAGATCTTCTTTTCGATGGAAAAATATTATATTTCAAACAACTAAAAGGGATTAAGTGTTGTCACGAAGATACATCACTTATAAAACTTGTGGTTGTTACATAAGAGAAACCACAATCAACATGACTACACTCAAGTCTTTCAAGCATGTTGCCTAGTTTTTTAGAGGAAGAAAGTATTTCTAGAATGCTACCTAGGAATTACTAGCTATAGGTCTTGAAGACAGTTCTAGTTAATTTCGAGTCCCTTTGCAGAGATTTTGAAACCTTTCATTGAATTCCAAAGTATTGGCAGTTTATTTTACATGTAGGCAGTTTTATGTCAGAGGATGCCATAAATGATCTTTCTATGAGATGCAATTTCACTTCCAATTATTGTAATTGATGTATTAATGAACTTATAAAGTTATTCCTATAATTAAATAAGCAAACTTTTAGCTTCTTATGAATTTCTTACACCTAGTCTAGATTTTGATGAAAAATGACTAGTTTGCAGTGTTGTTTGGATTAACACACTTATATCCAATGAAATTGTTTCCTTTCTATTTCAAATTTTATTTAACATGTTTATGAATGTAATCCATGCCTGAATTGAGAATTTGTACCCTTTAACAACTATTTGGGAAGCCCTGAATCATAACTAGTTGTACAGTCCCAAGTTTATTTGGCTTGTGATATCACTAAAACTTATCAAACATTTTATATACCTACACTTTTGACTTGAAACTATTATATGACAGTGAATATGATTTCTCCAAGCCTTCACAAGTCGAATCCCCTCACACTTGGTTTTCAGGAAATGCACATTGAAAGATCTAGTTTGTATATGTTGGGGTTACTATGAGCCTTGGAGTAGAAATAATTCTCATTGATTTTCAAAAAATAAATGGTCCCAGTACATGGTGAAAAGGATCCTTAATATAGCACAACCTTCCCACCTTTCATAGTTTTGGAAATTCCCTTTTGATCTCCTTTTAAAGTGACTAGTGTGACCCTTTGGTTTCATTGTTTTGTTTAAATCTTTTGGAAAGGTGAAATAACATACAATCATATATTATTGGTACATTACACCTTAATCATACTACCTAACTATCAATCTATGTGACTGAAGAGTATATTTTCGATTGTTGTGCTCGGTTCCACTATAATAACAAGATAACCAATTGAACCATCTTCAACTAGTTTCATGTATCCTATGGTACTTTTTATATACCTTAGGGTATGTGGAAGAAGAATCTATGTGCATGTGTTTTCCAATGTTGTACTACTTTGAGGGATGCCATCAAGAGTTACAATGGTGTCCAACAATTGCACCAACTGAGGGTAAAAAGTGAAAAAGTACCAATTGTATTTTTGCATGCAGTGTTCCCATCCATAGGATTACCCGTTGGATGATAAATATTTGTAGTTATTGCATCGAGAGGCACTCTACAGCCCAGTATGAGCGAGATCTTGTAACGTTATGTGGAAGATCTTGTAACGTTTGTCGATATTATGTTGTAATGTTCCTACCTAACAAAATAATAAAAAATTAAAAATATAATTACCCGCAAAAAAAATTGTCAGTAATGTCGGGAGATGTTGTAATGTTCCTACCTAACAAAATAATTAAAAATAAAAAATTGAATTATTCGCAAAAAAAAAAAAATAGACCTTGTCCTCAACAACCCATGGTTTTATTGTACATGGTTTAGGAGGACCTTGGAAATGGTTTTAAAATCATCTGCAAGGCCTCCTAAACAAACCATGGTTTTATTGTACATGGTTTAGGAGGGCCTTGCAAATTGTTTTAAGACCATGTGCAAGGCCTCCTAAACAACTCATTGTTTTAGGAAGGCCTTGCACGTGGTTTTAAAATCATGTATGTGGGAGATATCGTAATGTTCATTCCTAACAAAATAAAAAATAATAAAAAATATTATATGTCAACCATAAATAATATTAAATATTAATAATAAAAATATTATATGTTGACCTTAAATAAAAAGATGTGTCTTTTGATTTGAATCAAATCAATAGCTCATTGAGTGCAATACTGAATAAAAGGTTTGCACCTCGAGAGATTTGATCCCTCTCGGCACTTGATAGAGCCTAGAATTTGGATCTATGTTCGTTTAAAGACATCAGAATGCGTCTCTAGCCTTAAAAAATCTATAAAATATTGGAAACGTGTTCCCTTGGGAAGGTGGATCTGATGCCACTTGTGATGTTCTTTAGTCCCATTTCTTTAAAAACAACACGGGATATATAGAAGTTAATAGACAATAATCCATAATTTATAGAGCGAAATGAGAAAGATTAGGCAATAGAATGATACACATAGTAGTAAATGAGTTTTCCTTTAGGTAGGGAGACCTTTCACCTAAGAAGATCTTCGTTACAATAATTCTTGATAAAAATATTCATAGCCTTATAGCTCTTTAAATAAGATTCTCAAAACCAAAACCCTAACTACTTAGCATTGTCAAATACAAACTTCTTAATAAACCTTAACTAATAAAGAAACTTTTTTACATTGATTGAAGAACAAAAACTTACTCGACCTTATTTCAAAGAGATTTCCTTATACAATATACAACTAACTCTTAAAATAAGTATAAGTAAAGTTAGAGTAAGACCCTCACATATACCCTTCCATGCTTTCTAAGGAAAGCTTTTCTATTACCAAATACCAAATTCAATACTTAAGATCTATCGTTCACTTAAAAAGAATGTAAAGTGGATTATTGTTTAAATACGTAAACCATTTTTTTATAGAATGAAATTAGATTTGAATATCTTGTTATTGTAAAACATTTTTCTCTATTATAAAAATACAAATACAACATATTATTTATGGATGACATTTAATAAAATTAGAAGGAAATATTAGAAAGAAAACTGCTTTATAAATCATTATCTAATTTGACAATTCCTTCCAAATCGATCGTTTAACCGAAACATTTGTGCTCTTACGTAAACGTTTTGCGACCTTGTTCCAATTTGATGTATTGGTTATAAATATTCAAACCCATTGTCACTAATTATGATGACGACATTGAGTTATAATTTGATTGTGAATATGCATTTGCTATCAATAGCTAATGTCATTTAATGTATATTTATGATATCTACTTATTGTGTGTGGCAATAGCTAACATCATTTAATGTATATTTTGATATCTATGTGGTAATAGCTCATATAATTTAATGTATATTTATGATATTTATCCATTGTGTTTCGCATTTTTCTTTTTTTATTGGAAAATTGTTTATTCATTCATTAATATTTATATAAATGCGAATCAATCTATGTGATATTATTTTATTGGATTTTTTTATCTATAAAAATGTACTAAATATATATATGTTTTTCCTTATCAGACAATTTGTTTGTTTGGTATGTGAATGAAGACCAATATATGAAAGTTCTTTGTTTTTATCCTATGTGAATGAAGACAAATATAAATTATATAAATATATAATAGAACTTGATTGATATTTGAATGAAGACAAAAGTATAGATTATAACTGATTGAGTATTGAATATATGCTAATTATCATTTCAGTATACAATTTCAATAAACAAGAGGAAAAATCAAGCACTGTAATTTTTATATTTTTAAATGAAATATTGATAAACAATAAATATTGGTTATTTTTATATAAATTGTATTAAATAATGTAATAGATTTTTTTAAATGTATAAAAATATTTTGTATTATTATAAAACACTGTTTATTTAATAAATTTAATAAATAAAGTATATATATTCTACATTATTACTCATTTTTATAAATTGTACATATAATTGCTAAGAAAACTTTTTTATTTCTTTAATTTTATTTTTAAAAGATATCATTTATTTAATTAATAGAATAAACAAAACATGCACATTATTTCATTTTTATTATATAGTTTATGGAGTTTAATAATTTCATTAAAAATTGCTATTAAGTCATTTAATTAAATAAATTTTAAAGTATAATTCTAATTATAAATATTCAATATGTTGTTGGACTTGAAAACTGTATAAATAATGACCAATAAAGAGAAATCAACCCGATCCAAAAGTTTTTAACACTCCGAAGCTTTTAAATTAGCCAAACGGCTTAGTTGGTCGAGTAGCTTTAATCTAGCCTATATACTAAATAAAAGCAAACCAAAACTAATATGAATTAATTTCTAAAATAAAACAAAAACTAATTACTAATCCTAAAATGAATATATGAAAATCTTTTACAAATTTATATTTTTTTTTTGAAAAAGTCCTAACAATGACTTGCAGTTTTTTTTTTCAGATGGAAAGATCCACGTGAAACCCAGCAATACTTTTCCACATTCATGAATGGTAGAGGCGGTAAACTGCCAGCTATCCTAGCAGAAGGCCCAACACCAGAGGACTCAAGACTCCAACTCGTGACCTCCCCAAACCGAAAGAGTGTACGCACGTCTTACCAATTGAGCTAATCTTTGGGACAGACCTCGCACTTTAAACATATGCGAAATGAGCGTAAGTTTCAGAATGAAGTATGTAGATCTAAAAGTTAATTAAATTATTGATGTAAATGTTATTCCTATCGCGAGAGGTCTGTTTCCGTCTGCATCGTAAAGCATTTTGTATGGTCAAAATCGAATTTCCTCCTCACCCATGATTGGTTCCCGAGTAGCATGGTCACTACCCAAAGTGGTCGAGTTAGCTTTTAATTTTAGGCAAGAATGTTTCCTTTATGCACGTATGTTTAGTACTTTCTTTTTTTTTAACTTAGTCTTGTTTGAAGTAGATAAATATAAAAAATAATTTAATTATGCAATTGCAAGGCTTGCATTTCACAAGTTTAAATATTCTAAATTGATAATCAAATCAGATAAATATAAAAAATAATCTAATTAAGCAAATGCAATATTTGCATTTCACAAGCTTAAATATTCTATATTGATAATTAAATCTAATAAAGTTTAGGGATACAAATTGGATAACATTTTTGACATCATTTGGAAGGAAATGCTAAAAGAATTGATAAATTTGTAGAATATTATTTTAGATAATAAATAGTTTTTTTAATTGGCATCATGAATATTGTCTAAGTATTTTCTTTGAATCAATTTTTGGATAAAGCATTTTTTTCTATATATTTTTTAAGATAAAAATAAAATAAAAAATTTCTTGTTTAAATATTTCAATTATACCTATCTGTGGTGCACTAAGAACCACTCCATTCACTAACTCATTTACACGAAGTTTTATTGCATAGAAGAGACGCATTCTACAACCCAGTAGGGGGAGTTGTGTAACTCCTTCCATGCCCATCCTAGAGTTAACACATGTCCTTTATAAAAAGTAATCAAATATTCTAAAAAATAACATGTCTGCTTAAATTAGATTTAAAATATTTAGAATGATGAATTATAAAACTAAACAAATTACATAAATAAAAACAATAAGCATTGCATTACACACTTCCTCAACATTTCCACTCTAAAAAAGGGTT
The DNA here is from genome assembly GCA_001517045.1 of Pseudotsuga menziesii. Lineage (NCBI taxonomy): Eukaryota > Viridiplantae > Streptophyta > Pinopsida > Pinales > Pinaceae > Pseudotsuga > Pseudotsuga menziesii. Next base: position 562,174 of record LPNX010818639.1, read on the forward strand.
TGCATCTTGAGAGATTTGATCTCTATCGACGCTGGGTAGATCCCTTTTAAGATGGATCTATGCTAGTAGGAGGAAGCAAATGAAGGATATGGATTATTCTCAAACGATAATCCATACTTAAAGGTAAAGTATTCAAGTGTTAAACTCTTCCTTGTCCAAGTTTTGATAATAAAGGGACAATGTGAAATATTTGCTACAAATCCACCAATTACCACAAGTTTTCTAAATTCCTTATTTAGGACCACACGTTTTCTAAATGATATTTAGGATCTATGAGATGGGTATTTGATATTTTTAAGGGAATGGAATCATTATATCATCATAAATATATCCACAAAAATTATCACATACTTGGAAAAAATGACCATTTTAAAATTTTTGTAGCAAAATGACTTCAAAAACATTTTCAAAATAGAATTGGGATAGTAAAGATTTTAGAGACCAAAAGAGTGATTTTTTAACAAAATTCTTAATGGATATATACCTTAGAATATTGTTTACATACCAACTTGAAACGCCACATTTCAATATCAGATAAAAAAATAGTTCCCAATTTAGTAAGTATTGGTCATGAAACCAACACCATGACAATTCTGCATGCTCACTTTTCAATAGCATATTTCACATATAAAATAATTCCATATTCACATATAAAACTGGTTTCTACAGGAGATAGGAATTGAAGTATATTTAAAACACAATTTTAATAACTTCGTGTGGATGTTAGGTGATAAATTAATGCCACATTTAGGAGTTGCATGTGCTAGAACCAAAATTGTTAAATCCTTCCTCCTTAGTCTATTCATCAATCCTTTGATATAATTCCTACTCCATCTATGGTTCTTCCTTAAAGTGCTACATATCCCAAATTCAACCAGCTCTGATACCATATGATCTATAATTTCATTGTAGGCATATATCCCTTCCATTTTGCCAACACGAATAGTTATGCAAAAATAATATTAAATGCGTTGTTCTAGATGGAACACTGCCACATATAGTTGTATCTCAACAAATCAATTAATGAATATCACAATCAACTAATTGACCACATAAGCATTTTTATTCACCTTTAAGCTATTTAATATGCACTTAAAACATTTTATTCATCTTTGAGTTGTTTAATATGCACCACATAACAAGAGAGATTAGTATGGAATTGATTAAAAACACACAGCAACTACAAAATTGCATAGGCATTTATAAGTTCACCCCAACACTTGTAAATGATTTCTAGGCAATGAAATTAACACCTTAGCTACTACCAATTCACCCCTGGCAATGTAAATTCATTCTAGGAAATCGAAAAAACACCCGAGGCATTGCAAATTCACCCCAAACAATGTAACTTCATCCGAGGAAATGAAATTAAGACCTAGGGCACTACAAATTCTCCCCAGGAACAATTAAATTTTCTCAACACCGTTTTAAAGTGCCACAAGAATCAACAAGAACAACTAGACATCAATTTACACCTCCAACCAAGACTAATAATGCCTCAGTATGTATAAATACATCATAGCATAGATAAAAATGCACTGAAGGTTTTCATAACCGTCAAAAACATTTTTCTCTCTCCTCTATCAGAAAAACCAGTCCAAGACTCAAGTTGGCAACTCCTACAATATAGAAAAGGCTAGTTTAGGAGATCCATTGATATCTAATTCGCCCCTTACTATCCATGGTGAGATTTAGAGAGTTGTTGGAGGGTATTGGAATTGAGAAAATTCATAACGAAATAAAAAAAAAACCATTTCTACAACCATTACTCTTCATGGATATTTAGTTCTATTTACCATAACTATTTAGTCATTGATGGAAGACATTAAAACTCAAGCAAATTATTTGCAGACATTCATCACCAAATGCACACAACCAACTTTAATAAAATGATCCAGATCATTCATAAGAAGACAGTGTTTACCCTAGAAACCCAAATGGGAAAACCAACATTCATGGGGAAATATAATTGCTCAGAAATTTATTACAAGGGTGAGTTATGCACTCTCAGGTGAGATTTTTATTAGATATTACTCATCAGCAATATTGCAGGTTGCATTGCTCATACAACCTATTTCTAAAGCATGGACATGCATAATAACTCCTTTATCCATCAACTTTTGAGCAGGATGTGACTTTAAGCCTTGTTCTTTATGAATGTCCTTCTTCTTTCCAAGATTCAATTGTCCTTCTTGATGGCTTCCTTTCTTCATCAAGATAGCACTTTAACAAATATGGCTGGAATACAAACGATCAAGGTGATTCATTTCACCTTCTTGAGGCCATTAGGCCCTTCATATTCCAACTCAAGGATGAAATTAATTTTTCCAAAATTAAATTTTAATTACAAATTTTTAATGATGATCCATTTCAGATCATTTTTAGAGCAGTTTTAGATTTTTTCTAAGTTGTGCAAAAGTAATCTAGAATTCAAATATTTTTGCACACGTTTTTTCTTCATCGAAATTAAAATCATGAATTACATTAAGGTATAAATAAGTGAAAAATAGTCATGATATGCTTTAGTACTTGTTAGATGTCATTTTTCTCCAACAAAGGGTTCATGAGACAATGGTCAAACTAAAAGTTAAGAAAACCATATTTCACTGTCGAGAAGAAGATAAAAATATGTCCATATTTTGTGGATAAAATTATTCTATGCACTTTATGTCATAGAATCAATGGCTCAAAAGATACAAGGAAGATTCTTTGAATCCTTTGATCATAGTTAAACAAGAGGCACACCAAATTAGGCATATTCTATAATCCTTTATTCCATAATTAGACATGTTAAATCATGTAGACACAAAGGCTATGCGATTGGTGCTATCTAAATATCCACTCCAGTTAAAATAAAAGACAATTTATGTTATAAATAAATTGACAATCATCATTGAAGCAGTCTTGCAGATAAATTCGTGACCTAGAAAAAATGTGAGAGTTATCATAGATTTTAGATGCATATGTTATATGTGATGTGTAATATATGTTATGGATGGAGTGGAATATTTATTTAGTGACATCTCAACACAATTTATTTCTATAATATACAAGTGCCATACTCTCTAATAATTTCTTTCACTCCTAGAAGAAATCACGAGACAAGTTTTATCATCTTGGGAGCAAGAAATTATAAAAAAATGTAAGAAGATTGCATGGGAATGCTAGTATAAGGTTGCGCTTACGAGATTGACATCCATAAATGAAGGGTACTATGTTTGGATATGGAAACTACTCGAGCCCAAGGATTGAAAATCCAATCCTCTCCATCCTACGGCTTCCTTACTGTTGTAATTTTTCTATTCTATTATGTTTATGTTTCATTTGAGATCCAACAAATTTGAGTTACATGTATGTGGAATTGTTCAAATGGACCTATTCCCCTAAAACTAAGCATACAATAAAATATAATTATTAAAATGATATTGCAACCAAGGACATTGTTTCAACAAAACTCTTCCAACAACTTATTCATTTGAAACTAAAGGTCAAAACCTATAGAACTATAACATCACTTGAGCTCTAATTGGCCTCTTTGGAACATAGAATAAATACGTATAGAAATATCTAATTATGAATTGGTTGATTTAGAGAGGAATTCAAGACCAAAGTGGCCATATTGCTACCAATGTATTATTCTTGTAGGTTTCTCCATAAATGAAACCCGAACATTTTTGTTGTTATCAAGAGTTGGATGTCACATGATCATGGGTCAAATCATGTTTGTTGTTTACACATAAATTAGATCATAGTTCATTGGGTGGTAATTGATGTTTACAATTTTGTCATACATCAAAACAAGTTGATCTTTTGTAATCGCAAGTAGATTGAGGTAGAAACCAAGGAAAACTACTCAATCAATGTGAAGTCCTATAACAACATGATTATATCACAGTGTGTAAATGGTTTCTTAACACATTGTGAAGACATAATTTGGTTTGAGTTTAATGATAATACCCCTTTATTTCAACACCAACAATTTGAGAACATTGGAACATAATTGGATATCGTCCTTTGAGGGAGTCTTGCAGCATACATGGGCCAAGTATTACATTAGAAGTTTAGGGAAAACTAAAGGTTGCATATAATAGGAAATAATGAAAACTATTCTCACAGCCATTATGATAAGAAAATATTGATGTATGGAAGCATATAAGATCATTGGGGAAGATTGTTTTTAAAGGGATTCAAGTACCCTTGTTACCTTTTCCTTGTCCATTTTGAAGAGATATTTCAGGGTATATTTAGGGAATACCTTGAATAAGGTTGGTTCTATTTGTTGTACTAGTAGAAGGAAAACACAATACACCTGCAAACAAAAAAGTGTACCAGTAATCAAATACATACATGACACTATATAATCACAGCAAAAAAAGACATTCTCAACCCTAAAAATTTATAGTGGCAAGGTGAAATGGAAGGTAGGGAACAAATGAGGGTCTAATACATGCTTATAATCGTGCTCTTAGTCCATCTCTGATTTAACAGATCAGCAAGCAAACCTAGTTGACAATAAGGCCAACATAAAATAAAGCACAGAAAAATCAATACTTTTTAGTAATCTATTTTTATAAAGTGCATAAATTAATTTGCTTATAACTTGAAATTTACAAATTAGGTATCTCTATTTTTTGGTAGAAAAGGAAAATATAGTAAGACAAAATCACTCACTAAAAATCATCAAAATATAGGTTGGCACTTAAGAGATATTAGTTTTTGTTCAGGCATGTAGAAGTTTAATGTGCTTGTGCCTCAAGAATTCGATATGTCTTGGTATTTTTTTCAAAAGGTTGAGGCCATGAGCAGAGTGACAAAATAATAAAGGCATAATGAGATTGTTGATGCCAAATATGGGTTGTATATTGGTTGTATAAATTCTTATGCAAACTATTGGGTTATCATTATGAATGGATGCGTAGGGTTTACCTATCAAGTTTATGATATTCTTGTCGATGGAAAAAGGTGATATTTCAAAAAGATAAAATTAATTAAGTGTTTTCACAATAGAGACATCACTTATAAAATGTGTGGTTGTTACATAAGAACCAACCACAATAGTCTCAACTGCACTCATGTGTTTCTAGCTTGCTACCTAGTTTTTCAGAGGAAGAAAGTCTTTCTAGCATGCTACCTAGGAATTAATAGCTACATGTAATGAACAAAGTTCTAGTGAATTTCAAGTTGCTTTGCAGAGATTGTGAATCCTTCAATTGAATTCCAAAGTATTGGCAATGTGTTCTAAATGTAGAGAGTTTTATGCCAGAGGATGCCATAGTTGATATTTATATGAGATGCAATTCAACTTCCAAGTGTTGTAATTCATGTATTAATGAAATTATAAAGTTATTCATGTAGTTTAAATACGCAAAGTTTTAGCTTCATATGAGTTTCTTACACCTAGTCTAGATTTTGATGAAAAATGACTAGTTTTCGATGTTGTTTGGATTAACAAACTTATATCCAATGGAAATGTTTCCTTTCTATTTCAAATTTTATGAATGTAATCCATGCCTAAAATTGAGAATTTGTACCATTTAACCACTATTTGGGAAGACGTGAATCATAACTAGTTGTACGGTTGTAAGTGTTTATTTGGCTTGTGATATCACTAAATCTTATCAAACATTTTCTACACCTACACTTTTGAGATGGAATTATTATATTATAGCAAATAAGAATTCTCCGATGCTTCACAAGTCAAATTCCCCCACCTCTGGTTTTCAGGAACTGCATAGTAAAAGATCTAGTTTGCATATGTTGGGGTTCCTACAAGACTTGGAGTAGAATTCAGCCTCATTGATGTTCAAAAAATAAATGGTCCCAATACATGGTGCAAATGATCCTTGAGCTAGCACAACCCTCCCACCTTTCATAGTTTTGGAAATGCCCTCTCAATCTCATGTTAAAGTGACTAGTGTGACCCTTTTCTTTCATTGTTTTGTTTAAATATTTTGGAAAGGTGAATTAAGGTACAATCATATCTTATTGTACACTACACCTTATTCGTACTACATAACTATCGATCTATGCAACTCGGGAGTATCTTTTTTATTGTTGTGCTCGGTTCCACTATAATAACATGATAACTCATTGAACCATCTACAACTAGTTTCATGTATCCTACGGGAATTTTGATATATCCGAGGGTATGTGGAAGAAGAGTCTATGTGCATGTGTTGTCCAATGTGGTACTACTTGGAGGGGTTTCAACAAGAGTTACAACAATGTCCAACAATTGCACCAAACAAGGGTAAAAAGTGAATAAGTACCGATTGTATTTTTGCATGTAGTGTTCCCATCCATAGGCTTACCCATTGAATGATAAATCTTTGCACTTATTTAAGACATCAGAATGTGTCTCTAGCCTTAAAAAAATCTATAAAATTTTGGAAACGTGTTCCCTGAGGAAGGTGGCTCTAATAGCACTTGTGGTGTTCTTTAGTTCCATTACTTTAAAAAAACACAGGATATATTGAAGTTAAGACACAATAAGCCATAATTTATAGAGCGAAATGAGAAATATTAGGCAATAGAATGATAAAGATGGTAGTAAATGAGATTTATATTATGAGAAAAATTCTAAGAGCAATGTTCATGGGAACATTTAGGTGGGGATACCTTTCACTTGAGAAGATGTTTGTTAAAATAATTCTTGATAAAAATCTTCACAACCTTAGACCTCTTTAAATAACTCAAAACTAACACCCTAACTAATTAACATGGTCAAATACAAACTTCCTAATGGATCTTAACTAATAAATAGACCTTTTTACATTGATTGATGAACAATAACTTACTTGACCTTATTTCAAAGAGACATTTTTATACAATATAAGACTAACTCTTAAAGTAAGGTAGGTTAGAGTAGGACCCTAACATATACCCTTCCATGCTTTCTAAAGAGAACTCTTCTCGTACCAAAAACCAAATTCAATACTTAAAATCTAAAGAAAAGAATGTAAGGTGAGTTACTGCTCAAATAGGTTTACCATTTTTCATACAATGAAATTAGATTTGAATATATTGTAATTGTATTCTCCAAACTTTAATTTAATTGTGTAATATATGCTTTCTCTACCTTAAAAACATTTTTTTCTCTATTATAGAAATAGAAAAATCAATTATTTAAAAGTGAAATTTAATAAAATTAGAAAAACGTGTTAAAAAAAACTACCCTTTGAATCATTAGCTACCTTCAAGTTGATAATTTTCCAATTCCTTCGAAATAGATTGTTTGACCAAAACATATGTGCACTCTTACTCTAAAAGTTTTGCGACATTGTTCCAATGTGATGTATTGGTTATAAATATTCAAACCCATTGTCACTAATTATGATGATGACATTGAGTTTTAAATTGATTGTGAATATGTATTTGTAATCCATAACTAATATCTTTTAATGTATATTTATGAATATTTATGATATCTACCCATGGTGTGGCATTTTTTCGTTGGAAAATTGTTTATTTACTATTAAATGTATTTATATAAATGCCAATCAATTTTTTATTTATTAAATTTTTAAGAAAGTTTAAAAAATATATATATGAAAGTTTTTTTCTTTTTAAGTTTTCTTCTCTTATCAAATCATTTGTTTAGTATGTGAATAAAGAAATAAAATACATATAACTTAATTGGTATTTGAATGAAGACAAGAGTATAGATTAGAACTTGATTAAGTAAATCAATTGAGTATCATTTCAATATACAAAAGGAAAAAAATTTAATAAAATATTTCTGACAAATAAATATTGGCTTTTTTTTTATATAAATGGTATTTAATAATGTAATAGTTTTTTAATCTTTTAAATATATAAAAGTATTTTATGTTGTTATAAAAAATTATTTATTTAATAAATGTAATAAACAAATATGTATATTCTACATTATTATCCATTTTTATAAATTGTATATTCTAGCTTATACTAAATAAATAAGCTAAATAAAGCAAACCAATCTAATTTAAGAAAATTAAAACTAATCTAAATTAATCTGAAATAAAACAAATACTAATAACTAATCCTAAAATTTAATGTATGCAAACCATTTACAAATTCACATGATTTTTTCTTGAAAAAAGTCCCAAGAATGATCTTGGAGTTTAAAGAGCTACAGAATGAGCCTAACTTGCAGAATGAAGTATGCAAATCTCAAAGTTTCGAATTAAATGAAGTATGCAAATCTCAAAGTTTCGAATTAAGTCTGTTTCAGTCTGTTTGAATCTAGGAAAACATTCTTTTATTTATCTATTACAGATTTAAAAAAAAAAAATCAACTGCAAGACAAGTGAAATACAATCACAAAGAAATTGCATACTGAAATGGAAGACAGTAAAATGGATCAGGTTAAATAAAGGTAATTAAGATTCTTCCCAAACACAGCAAAAAATATCATAATTTAAAAATAATTTGAATAAAATAAAGGAAAGACATTACAACAATTTTTTTGCAATAGAATCTATTGCAGAAATGGCAAATAAAATGAAAAATTGATTTTATGAATCATGCTTGATTTCTGCAAATAAAATGAAAAAAAGTGATTTTATGATGCTTGAAGACATTCTTACGTAAATATTTCAAAAAACTATTATATCACTCCTCTATGAAAAACTGACCCATGCAGTGTGTGCAACGCCTCAATCTCCAGTCTTGTCGAAAGACATTTACAAAAAGAAGGAGAATACAAAAGAAAAGAAAAAGACATTAATCTCAGGTATGTTCTGATTCATTATCTGATTGTAAATGAAGCAGTGTAATCTCCAAGGCCGAATAATCTTCAGGCGTGTCATGATATAACGAGCAATCTTGTTCTTATTTTAGCAATTCTAAGACCTTCAATATCTCATGTGCTGCAATCTCCCTTCTGCTTCACCGAAAACGTGGCAGACTTACTTGGCACTTACTGCATGAAACAGGATAGATCTTCAATCTACAACTTATAATACGATTTACAGGTTAGATCATGATAATTGCATGATCGTGCCATCAATTCTTATCCCATTGTTCCATGACTTCCATTTAAAGGATTTATCAAAATATCATCATATGATTTCACAAACTTATCCCATTGTTTTATGATTTCCATTTAAAGGATTTATCAACTAAGACCAAACTTTGGTCTATCCGACCTAAAGAAACCAATTAATTAGTTTGTTTTAAAATTGTATTCTTGTGCTCAAAGAGCTTGGTGATAAGGTTCTCCAGCCCACGATAATTTTGACAAGTTAAAAGTCTAGGAAATACACTTTAAGATGAAGTGATTTTCATCTTCAATGTTCCTATTCTCACAGAGATGGCAGATCCTTTCCACCCATGGTGTTTTAGGAACTGTCCAACGACTTGTTTCACTATGTAGCTCATGAGAGTTCGTTCTTATCTTGGCTATATAAAATTTTTTATTTGAACTGGTTTTCTAGAGTAGGGTTGATGACCTCCTTATAATATCTTAATTTTCTTTTAGCCTCTAAATCTTTCTCACACGAGAGTTTCTCTTTAAACTTAGAAGTAACAATATTTTTAATGTTATTAATATTTTGCAACGCAATATTTTAATCAATCTCCCAGTGGTTTAATGAGGCCTTGGTATCTTTATAGCAACCTCGCTTGAGCCTTAGGTGGTTTTGTCTAGAATTAAAAGCTAGCTTAGGAAGTCTATGGTCTCCCATGTTATTGATTTTGTGCTTGTACAATAGGAGCCTAGTCATAGCTAGGCTCTTGATAGGGGAAAGACCCAATTCTATAAGGAGAATAGGATATGGTGTAATGCTTTTAATTTTGAGGTTATACGTTATAAAACGCTTCTGGATTTGCTCAATATTTCTCCAAGATTCTCTAGAGATGCTGCAACCCCAAATCTCACACCCATACAAGATAACAAGAGTGACTAAAGTTTCAAAGAGGAGCTTCTTTTTATCCCACATCACAAAGTTTGCTGCTTTACAATTATTTTTAAGACCAAAGTAAGCTTTCCACCCTCCATTAATCCTTTTCTCAATGCTATAGTTCCACTTGAGCTTGTGATGAATATCAAATCCTAGGTATTTGTAAGAAGACACTTCCTCCAAGTTGTTATTGTCATACACAAAATTAAGGTAAGTGTCCTTCTTGGATTTGATAATCATAACTTTTGTTTTCTCAGTGTAAATAGTCATACCCATGGTAGAGCATAAATATTTAAGAAGTAGTAGTTGCTTATCAAGATCACATGGACACATTGCGAGAAGAACAATATCGTTAGCATAGAGAAGAAGGATGATAACTATTCTAGTTAAGAACATGCCAGCACAACTTGCTTCTTCTAAACAACCTTCTTGCTTATCGATGTAAATACCAAATAAGATAGAATATACTACAACAATGAATGAAAATCATTTTATTTACTATCTTAATTTAATAAGTAAAATATACAAAGCTAAAGTCACATAACTATATATATATATATATAGCAATTAGCTATATACACATATTAGATCTTTAATTTTTTTTTTTTTAATTTCATATATATATAAATAAAATCAAAAATAAATTTTATTTAATTTATTAAAAAAATAAAATAATTTTTATTATTATTATTTACAATAAATTATAATTTGTTTTGTAGATAGTAAGACTCAAAATTATTTTTCGACATATCCAATAGGACTCTCATGAAACCAACTATGAAGCTAAGAGATCGAACTGACACAACTTGTCAAACTTGCGAATTCATATTCGCTTGAAAGCCAAGCTAAGGAATCAAGAAGTTAGAAGAACATCAAACTAAGTGAACCACCGAACCATGTCATAAACGATAGGTGAAAGAGTCATACATGAAAACCAATCATCTTAGAAAAACATAAGAGCAATGCAAACCAATCAAAAGAACACAATATTATTTACAATTTTTTCTGAATGGTGACCCTAAAATTTATGAGATTGTTGAGGTGTTAACCTGTTATGTATTTATTAGTTTTACTTTGTTAAAAAAGAAATGTATAAAATGAGCATATAAAATTATACCTTAATATTCAATAATAATTAAGGTTATATAACAATATATATTATTAGGTTAATGATTATGGAAATATGTAGTTTTTTATTTTACTTATAAGGAAAAGAATTTACATAATGATTGATATGAATATATATATTTAATATACATAGTTGTAATTATGATGTGTAATATTTTGATCATTGTAATATATTGAATTAGATTATGTAAAATCATACAAATATGCTAGTATGGAGTCTAGTGTGGAGCTTAAAGCTAAGGCTCAACTAGTGATGGCTAGGCATGCATGATGTAAATATGTTTATTTGGATTATATGGTTGGCTTGTCATGCTAACTTGAAAGCTATGTAATACTATGCTAGAAACATAATAAAATAGTCCAAGATGACTATCTAAAGAGTATTATAAGGGTTATGATTCTACCCCAGTGGAAGAGGAAAGGGGACCTATGTGAGACTAAATCATTTTCCTCCAAGTGTTAACCTTAGAACTCATATGATTCTACCATGTTCTTTAATTGAGCCAATTACCTCGTTTTGACTATTGAATCTCATCATTGAATACATGTGTGAGGTTGGTGGGAAAAGTTACCCCATCTAGTTATTGAAGCATGGAGATGAATGCAGTTTCGTGATAGCTTTGTCAAATGTATGAATCAATTTCTACAATTGTCAGAAATCTTTTTTTATGGTTAGAAGTTATGTAAATTATCTTTTCACCATCATCTCATATCCTTCAGAGACAACACTAATTCTATGATTAATTCATGCAGATCTACATAACATTTAGCTCCTTGTGGCTATTCATGACCATTACTAGAGTGTGTATAACCCATAAATTCAAATTTAGAGATAAGTCTACATATTTCATGGAAAAAATGACGGTAGTATGTGAGAATAGAGGTTGAGAAAACTAGGAACATTCACTCATTGAGTTTTTATACTCAGAGATGGTTGAGAATCCATGATTTATGTTATAAGAGGTTCTCCAAGAGCATACAATAGGCTGGACTCTTAGTGCGCACCACGGGGGACTCACCTTGTTGAGCAATCATTCTTTCCACGTTCATTCACAAAGGGTTTTTTTTTTTTAATTATGAAAAATAAGGTCAATAAATTCTCTGTATTGGTGGGGTAGGGAGCAAGGTTTGCTGAGTTTATAGGTATTGGTGGGTATACAAAGGGGTTTCTAGTAAAAATAGGGAATATATCATAAAATTAGTGTTTTTTTTTTTAATTGGAAATATGTATTGGGAGGGGGCTCAACAAAAGGGCTTTTGTATGTAATTATCAATATCTAGTGAAATTAGTGGTATTCTTTAATATCTCATGAATGAAGGCACTATGACATGGTTTCAATAAGGAAATACCACGTGATGTGCATCCTAGTAAACACTATAAGGCTCATAGTTTATGAGGGAACTATGGATCGCTAAATGGGAACACCTTCCTTGTGACAAATGGGGCAGTTGGAAGGGGTTCCATGGCTATGATGACTGAGTAAGATCCCTGTAGAGCTCTAGAGGAGCATTTGGATAAGCATAGAGAAGAATGAATTGTGCGATAAAAGAGATAATCCTATAGGTTTTTCCTCCACCTTGGTGGCCTCATAGCCCATCTTGGGGGTGACCTCTCAATGGAAAGAGTATATGCTTGATAGAGTGCCTATGGTTGGGTGGAAAATCACTCTTACATAGCTAGTTTCTTGGATCTTCTTTGTTTAAAGACAAGTATTCTCTTTGTATACTTTACATGTGCAATGTTTTATTTCATCCATGTGATGATTATGGACGTATATGCATGTTGGATGTGTGTCAATAGAGGTTATTTTTAATGTGTATTTTTAGTTATATATCTACACACCCATTTTAAATGTTATAAATTTATAATATGGATATTGGGCCAAATTTAGAAACACATAATTAGTTTATTTCCCTCATTATTGGTTGGATTGATGGATGAGAAGTAACATGAAAATATTAAGAAAAAATTCTTTAATCAATTTTAACTAACTATTTTTGATATTGGTAAATGTGTAAATATTTTGAAAAAATAAAATATTTAGAAAAGATAAATTAAATTTGATTGTTTTGTTTATTTTATTTAAAAAGTATTATATTTTGTATATATATTAAATTTATGACTATTCAAATGACTTTATATTTTATTAATAAATTATTTTAAAAAATCAAATAAAATTGGAAAAGAAAAAATAAATTAAAAGAGAAAAAAAAAAAAATATATATATATACACACACTTACGCTAATTCAAATTAATAAAATATATATTTTTAAAATTTAGTTTTAGATTTTTAGAGATATAGAAGTTTTGTAAACCCTTTAACCCAAAGGTTTAAAGTTAAGCTTCAACTCCATTAATTCAATTAAAGTTGAAGTTTCAACTTCATTAGATTAATTAGTACGATTCAACTCCATTATTTCAATTAAGAAAGTTGGACACTATTGTTTTTCCATATTAATTAATGTCCAGTAATTCAATTAAAGTTGAAGTTTTAACTTCATTAGATTACTTAGTATGATTGAACTCCATTATTTCAATTAAGAATTTGGACATTATTGTTTTTCCATATTAATTAATTGAATTTTAAGTGATAAATATTTTAATTTTTAGATTTATTAATTGTTTTAATTTTTTGTATATTTATTATAATTAAATTTCACATTATTATTTTTGGTTTCATGTAATGGGCTAGCCTTTGGTATGAAAAACCACAACTTAAAGTATTTAAGCCTTAACAATAACAACCCTTTACATAAGAAGGAAGCAAGTTTCCATCTCTAAGGTCTTTTAAAACTTGACCTTGACTAAATTTCACATTATTATTTTTGCATATATGATTAAAAAACTATTTGATTTTTTATTATAAATAAGGTTAAATAATACAATGATTTAGTTTTTATTATGTCATAGCCGTGCTCTGTGTTATTGTTACAAAAAAATCATTTTATTAACTATTTATCAAAGTAATAGCTTAAGCATTATACTTTAAAAGCCCTCTTAAAGCATTTTAAGATATAATTGAAAAAGTCAACTATTTATTTTTGTTAGATTTTTTTTGACAAACCATTCTTTAAAGAATTAAATTCCTTCATGTTGCTTCCCATTCTTTTTAGCTATAATCTAAGTTTCTCAATATCACCATTAACACCGGCAATATCTCATAACCATCATACAAGTATGATGCCAAACTTCCAAATAAACACACATTTTGAACAACTATTATCATCCATTACATCGCTTCTTATCTTCAAAGAGTAAGCATCTTAAAATAAAAAGTGCGTATTCAACAAGATCATAATTGTTGTGAATCTTAATATATATATATATATATATTTTGTTGATTCAATATGATGTAATTCTTAATCTACAAAACCAAGACCAATAATGAGTTTCACATTGTCATTTCAACTTTGTCACTTAAACATTATGGTTCATAATTTTTTTTCATCAAATGGATTTGAACTTTCACAGGTGTGGAAATTAAAACCATTAAAGTAAAAAAGGGTTTCTTTTAAAAAATTTAAAAAAATAAAATAGATATAAAATTTTTAGTTAATACTAATCTTATAAAAAATATTTTTATAAAGTTCAATACTAGGTGAACATACTCTCGAGTAATAATTCTCAAAATTGATTTTCCCTTAGTTCTCCAAACATGAAAATTCATTTATCTTTGATTTGTATACAAAATGGAAAGTGGTCAATGTTACCAACTACTGACTCTATTCAAATCTTCTTGGTAGACAATAAAGTGGCGGTTCCTTACCAACCAATTCCATAATTCTACATATTCTCACAATGTCCTTTCTCTTTGCACAAAGCCTGAGTGACTCTTTGTTTATGGTAGGCTGTTAGTTATGATACCAAAACATATTTTTAAACATATAAAAAAGTATGATGAAATGAATAAAAACATTATCGTCATTAATTTATATAAAACAAAATTTATCATAATTTTGTAAAGGAATATTTTCGGAAATTAAATTTCTAAGTTAGTAATTAAGGTAATTGAGGCTGTAGTTCTTTGTTATGTTGAGAGAATATAAATATAATTCCTTATTATTTTATGGTTTAACACATCTTTTATTTATTTTGCATATCTTATCCAAAAATATTTATATAACCTTTTATGAAAAACAAAAAGTCTACAAATATTTCACTTTGTAAACGTTTTAAAAACAGGGAGTAATTGGACACAAGTCCTACTTAACCAATAAATGTCTGTTGCAGTAAATCTCTACAGCAATAAAACTTTATAAGAGTAAATTCTGCTCAAATTTACTGTCGCAGCTCCTCCAATACGTTGATCCAAAATATACCACAATCAATCAAATACATTTTACAACATATCTTAAGTTTCAGTGTTAAGGCAGTGATATTTCCATAGAGTGGCCAAAGTGGGTGGCTGTTATTGTGGCCTGGTCCTTTTGACTCATTCAACGCTGGAGTGGGGAACCTCCTCCACTAGCGTGCCGTGCCTCCCCTTTCGATCTGTTTATACCATCTTTTGTGTTTTTGTTTTTGTTCATTTCTATTCAATTTGGATGATATGGAGTGTCTTTGTTGTTTCCAATTTCTGTCTGAGTCTCTCAATTGCTACGCGAGTTGGGGATTAATTGTTATGTGAATCCCGGATTTATTTCGTATTGCAACTGATGAGAATATCATGCGCAGCGCAACCCAAACGTGGACGTGGGCAAAGGAAGCAACTGTCATATCATGGCAGCCTTATTCAGTCCAGACAAATGTCCTTACCCTTACCCTCGGGAAGGGTGGCACAGTGGCACTGGTCGAGCAGAGAGTTGAACCTAGAATTTCACAAATATTCCATGCATTGTATCATTACCATATTCTGTGTGTATTTGATATTTGTTTCAATTTTTCGCGGATTTAAAACAATTATTTAATGTCGTGCAGCTGCGATTGTAATTAACCATTATTATAATCTCGTATGTTTCATCTTAAACTACGATTCATCGATTGCCGGGATAATGCAGGCTTGCAGGTTTTGGTGACGGGATAATTCAGAGTACGGAATCTCTGCTAGAGAATATGGCACCGCATGAGCTTTGCTTTCTATGATCTAGAGAATATGAAGGATGAGTTTGTACGGAAAGATTATTTTATTAAAAAAAGATTTGCAGCTGAAGTGAATAAACCTTAAAGATTAGTTCGTATGAAAAGATTACAATATCTATTTGTAGCTGAAGTGATCAATTAACTGTTATGTTAACACGGCTATTCTATTGATAAAATAATCATTTAGTAATTTATAATTGTAAATATGGAATAAAAAAATTACATATTTTTAACTTAAAAATAAAATAAAAACAATTTTTATAAATGTAAAAAAAACAATCTTTTGAAATGTAAAATTTTCAAGTATTGTATAAAAAATTTACACTTTGGGAACATTAATTTTTGTGAATAGTGGGTAGATTTGACAAAGATAATAACAATTAGTTTATTTTTTTTGTAAGGTGCTTAATTCTATTATAATACAGAGGCAAAAATTACACATGTCAACATGACTAGAGGAGGTCTTAGGAGGTGAAGCCACCACCTCGACCTCTCAAAAAATGGCCATCTAAGAGAGCCAAAAGCAATACTGTTCCACTTTGAAAGTAAAGTTTGAGGCCAAGATACAGACATAGTTACATAATTCAACAATAAATCGACAGAGACAAAGACGTGAGCCCGGAAAAAGACACAGGCATTGACCCCGAAATATACATAGATTTAGGTCCGGAAATAGACACAGGCATTGACCCGGAAATAAACATAGACATAGGCCTGAAAATAAACACAGGCATGGATAATAAAGTCCATAAAAAAACCACTTGACATGATAGACAAAACCAAAAAACCTGGACGGCTTGGACATCAGGCAGGTGGAATGTCTGGAATTTCTTCAGTTATGGCGCAGGCCCATCTTTTTTCTTGCGACTGGATGGGTGAGTTGGTGGCGACTTTCGAAGGCAACTGAGGCTGTTACTGCTGCAGAGCAGGCTACTGGGTGGCCATCGCCTTCAAATGCTTGAATAACGGCTCCACCGTCAAGGGGATGGGGAAGGATAGAGAAGGAGGAGGCACAATGGTTCACCCAGTTGCACTGCCACTACCTCCACAATTGGGCAGAACCATGCCACCTGTGGCACTACCATTGCCTCCACCACCCCGATCACGGCTGCCTCCATTCCCACATTTCCTTTCCATGCAAACGAGCTCTCCATTGACGTGAGCTGAGAATCAATCTCTGAGATTCTGGTCTTCACCGTCTGAACCGTGTCTCTAGCATCAACCCAATTGGTAAGCATATCCTCCATTAAATTGCAGAGCATGTTCTTCATGAGCCAATAGTGATTGATCTGGCTTCCATCCTGACCCATTGCAAGCTTCTGAATTAGAACACGGCATTCCCAAGCTTCCACGAGGACGCGAACCCTGTGAGAGATATGGGGTTCATAGTTCACCGCCACCTGAAAATTGTAACCTCGTTGAGCTTTGCCTCTACCCGAGGTGGCTCTTCTCAGAGTTCCACGCTGCTGCGACATGCTAACCCTGTTGCGTCTCTCCTTTCAGAGATTATCGAGCTAGGGAATGTTAAAAATTAGCAGGATACAGTCCGGGGTGGCTGACACACAGTAAGTTTTCAGACGCTCAACAAGCCAAGAGTGCGCATAGTCGAGTAGAGCCAAACCCTTATGTTCAAATGCCATATCGTGGCGCTCAAAACCTTCTCCCTCCCTGCCATAGTACCTATGAGCATTGAATAACAATGCAGAGCCTTGAAGGCTAGGATTAAATGCCTTCATTGCCAAGGTTATCATGATGGTCGCCACGCATACATTGCTCGGATTGAGGGGAGACGTGTCGCTGGTCTGTGGAGAGGTCACCCGCATCCAGGAACAATTAGTTAATTTTAAATTAATCAATTTATCAAATTGAAATTTATTTAAGATTTTTTAATTATTAAAAATAGCTTTTATTATTATTTAACTACAAGCGATGATGATGATGGTGGTGGTGGTGGTGTAGTGAGACCGACTTTGATTTATCTGACCTTAAGAAGGATAATACTTGGCTTACTTTAAAATCTTGTTTCTATGCTAAAAAAACTTGCCAAGAAGCTTTCTGAGCTCACCATAATTTTGGCATGTTAGGAGGTTATAAAGGTTTGTATTGGAACAAATACTATGAAACTAAAATATAATGTGCCTATAAAAAGGCACTCTAAAAGAAAGTGATTTTCATCCTCAAAACTCATAGACTCACACAGATGGAAAACCCTTTCCTCCCATGGAGTTTTAGGAATAGAACAACACCCTATTTCACTATGGACGTCATGAGAGTTCGTTTTAATCTTGGTTATATTAACTTTCTTTCATGAACTAGTTACTACCGAGAGATACTTCTAATCTTCCAAGTTGGGATTAAAATGACCTCCTTAGAGTATCTTCCTTTTCTCTTAACTGCTAAATTTTCCTCACACCAAAATTTCTCTTTAAACTTAGAAGTAATAATATTTTTGACAATATCAATGCTTTACAAAATTTCGTTTTCATCAATGCCTCAATGGTTTAACCAAGCAATGGTATGTTTACAACAACACCGCTTGAGCTGTAGGTGGTTTTAACTTGAGTTTAAAGCAATTTTAGGAATTCTTTTGTTTCCATGTTATTTATCTTATGCTTGTACATAAAGTACCTAGTCATAGCCATGCTCTCGATGGGGAAAGGCCCACTTCTATGAGGAGAATATGATAAGGCATATTTCTTTAAATTTTGAGGTTATAAGTTATAAACCACTTCTGGATTTGCTCAATCTTCATCCAAGATTCTTTAGAATTGTTGCACCCTGATACTTCACAACCATACAAGATAATAGGGATGATAAGAGTTTCAAAGTGGAACTTGTTTTTATCCCACATGACCAGATTGGATGATTACAATTATTTTCAAGACCAAAATAAGATTTCCACCCTCCATTAATCTTTTTCTCAATATGATAGTTCCAACTGAGCTTGTGATGAGTATCAATTTGGAGATACTTGTAAGAAGTCACTTCCTCTAGATTTCTATTATCATAAATAAAATTTGCATAGGCGTCTTTCTTAGATTTTTGTCTTGTCTATGTTAACAATCATGTACCCATGTTAGAGAAAAAATCTTTAAGAATTCTTAATTTCTTATCGAGATCAGAAGGACGCTTTGCCATAAGAACAATATCATAAGCATAAAGTAGGAGGATGATAACTATCCAAGTTAAGATTGTATTAGCGCAACCTGCCTCTTCTAAACACTTTTCTAGCTTATCAATGTAAATGCCAAAAAGGGTAGGGGAGAGGGTGAAATTTTGTTTCACTCCAATATTACAATTTATATCTGTTGTCCACCCCTCATTATTCTTAAACTTGGAAATGAAATTTTCGCAATCTTAAGCTCCTCTAGCCTATTCCACAGGTTATTTCTAGGCATTGTATCAAAATCTTCTCTAGAATACACAAAGAAAAAAAAGAGGCCAGACTTATTATTACGAAATTCCACTACAATGATCCTAAGTGTAACAAGGTGGTCTATGGTTGAATGATTCATTCTGAAACCTGCTTGGCCCTTAGCCCGCTTACCTTCCATTTCTATCCATTCATTGATCTTATTATCTAAGATAATACCATATAACTTAGCTAAGAGAGGGCTAATCACAATAGTTCGATAATTAGAGGGGTCATTTTTATCACCACTTTTGAAAATAGGAATAATGAGGCTTTGAGTGCAAGGTGTAGGAAACTCTTTCTTGACCACTAGATTAAAGAGTTTGTGGATGTGTGGGACGAGGACAAACCCTCCAATTTTTAAGATTTATGCTTGGTAGCCTTCAATGTCTTTCGATTTTCTATTTTCTAAGCACTTAACCCCAGAATCAATGTCTTCTCACAAAAAAGTTGATTTCGTTATAAGAAGGGTTTGAATCTTATCTCTGGAATCGGAGGATTCATAAATCTTTTTAACATATGAATTCCAATCTTTTAAAACAATTTTATTGTCTTCTTCTACTTTCCAAATTAAAATTTGGAAAACAATTATATATGTAATTTTAATTATATTTTTTTAAAAAAAATATTAGTTGTTTTCCAAAATCTAAACATTAAAAAAAAAACATAGTGAAATAAAAGTAAAACAATACACCCTAAAGAAAAAAATGCTTTACATCTTAATCATATTAAGAAAATGCTTAAAAAGTCTTCGAAAAAATGCTTTACATCTTAATTATATTATGAATATCCTTAAAACGGTCTTCGAAAATATATTGATGTTTTATATTGACATATATAATTCGTGGAATCAACTTGAAATTAAATCCTAAGCAATGATAAAGGCTCTAAAATTTAACCATTTGTATTACATATACTATATGGTTGTTAATAAAGGCATAGATGCTTTTAAAATAAATGTTATATTAATATAATGATTATCACTATTAGTAGGCTTGCAAGCTCATAGGAACAAGCAAACGTGGAGGTGTTCTCTTTAATTTTTTTTGTTATATTTCAAATAATTACAACCTTCATTTGTTGCATGATGTCGACTTAATGTAATTAGTAAAATATATAAATTTATGGATGGATGAATTATACTTACAATTACAATTATGGGTTAATATTCTCTATTCCACTCTTGAGTTGTATGTGCAATCATTTGTGTGTGGGGAAAATTTGAAGGATCCATAGATTTCTCAAAGTGTCTAAACCTTGGTGAATCTTACTAATTCTTAAATTTGTAAACATAAAATGTTTGACGATCTTTTTGTAAAAGTATTCAACTTTCTAAGGAATTTACATAGTTTTTGGAAAAATTTGGCGATTTTATAGTAAAAATTTTTATCTTAGCGAATTTGGGTGAATTATGTTTGAAAAAATAATCAAAATTAGTGAAGCTTTTTTGGAAAAAAGGTCGAAAAATAGCCCATGTGTTAAATTTTGCCAATAAAATTTTCCATGCTTATGTGATGATTAACATAACTACTTGGAGTCAATTTATGAATTGCTTGTGTGTTTCTTGGATTTAAAATAAATCTTTGTTTTTTTTGTAAGATATGCACATTATATTATTTAACAAAATATTGTACAAAATACATTTGGTTGGCCTACCAAGAAGGAAACCAAGCCATCCATTGAGTGAAGTCCACATAATTCCACAATTTAAACCTAAATGAAATAGTAATAAGCAAGACAACAAGCCCATTTAGGAAAGAAAAATATGCTACACCACAAACCTTAAACATCTAAGTACAAAATAGAAAGAAAATAATTAAATAAACCCCTTAAGCTTCATAAGAGATTGTGACAACATGCACCTTATCCTTAGGAAGCTTGTTGTTGGATTGACTCTCAAGGGGATTGGTTTTGAATACCCTTTCCATAGTGAGATTTTATAAAGTGTTGATATAGTGGATTAACTCCTTAATGGAATTTAATATTAGTTTTAGGCTATCATTGATCTTCATAATTTGGCCCTAGTTCCATTTAGTGATTTCTTCCAGTTGTTTCCTAGGCTCATGCTTGTCTCTACAATTATACATCAATGCTTTTCCAACCAGGGTTTTCATTTACCAATAGATAAGCATGGTCTTGGCATGCTTAGTTTCTTTGGTTCTAGACGATCCCACATCATCAACCCAAGACTCCCACTCCATTGACACCTTAGATGCTTCTTACAACAACTTCTCATGCTCGATTTCCTACTCATCTTAGCTGAAGAACTGCATATTCTACTTTGAAACAACGTGATAGTATATCTACTTAGATTCCACAGCTTCTCATTTCACCTAGGGAATATGAGAACCCAGTTGTATTCTCCCCATATTGTTGATATTCCTAGGCTAAATAACATTGTGCTAAGATCCTCCTCGACTAAGCGACATCTATCCCAAACACGTCACACACACATTCATTTGGACAACTTCTCACCACTCTTCGAGGGTGAACAACTACTAACAAAGCTCTGGTACCAGAAGTCACAAACGAGTTGTTTAATACATAGTACCTCCAACATCAGAAAATGATAGATATACTTGAGAGAGTAAGATTCATCATTCGCCTATAATCACTTACCCACCACCTCCATAAGCGTCATTAAAATGGAAATAAATGAACATGTTGCAGGGATGGAATTTGATGGGTAAATGCCCGTCATGGGCCAATTTACCAATCAAATACAGCTAAGATTTTACAGAGACCGTCAAAATCTAGCTTAGAAAACAGAAAACGTTTCAGATTTTGATGATTACCGAAAATTTTGACGGGTGTCCATCATTTGAAATTCCTACCTTGCCAACATGTAAACACTAAGTCATTTGATCACCTATGATCATGTTAAACCCATCCCTTGTCCTCTAGCTCCAATCCAAGTACAAAATCATGTCAAACCATAATCTACTAAATCTCCACGGATAGATAAACCCTATCCTCCAATCATGCGGTGTTCCAAGTGCTAAGAAAATCATGCCAATTTTCAATGCATCACATAAAATGTCCTCTCGTCAATTTAGATAGTGGGGAAAATGGTAGCCTCCATATATAACACTGAGATCCGAGAACAAAGGTCCTTAGTGCCGAAATTGGTACAATGTTGACCCAAGTCTAAGGCTTCAATCGAAAAACAATCCATGTTTATCTCTTCACCTTGTCGTTCGAGACCAATGTTTGCTAGGTGATCGACTAGTTTGTTTTCAGTTCAACAAGTATGTAAGGGAGTAAGGTACGATCAATGAATGTTATTTTGAAGAATTCTAGCTAGATTCTTAATTTTAGTATCCAATCTCCAATTATTGGAAATATAATTGATAGGAGCACCATTCACATGTTTCTTGAGAGAATTCTCTATTTGTTGGGAGCACGGAGGGTTCATTCACTAAACTTGTTACATATCACGATCATTTGCGAGATATTAAAGAATATCCGTAATTTCACTAAATATTGGAAAATTCCTCCTAAATATATTGTTGAACCCCCTCGCAATACACCTTTCCAATTAATAAAACCCCTAGTTTCATCATATATTGTAGGTATCCATTTTTATCAACCCATTTTAAATACCCCCTTTAAATCATATTATCAAGTTTTAATGAACATGAGACCTAACAATTTTAGTATAAGAAAACAAGATGTTAAATAAAATAGCAGTATAATGTTAATAATGATCCCATCAAATTGCAGGGATGACTAATCAATTTGTAGCATTGGATAGTGGAAGGCTTGACGAAATAGAAACAGGGAAGGAAAAATGCGTAAAATCCAACTCAGTCAAGAGATCAATGTAACGAAGAATGCGAAATACTGATACTCCAATAGTTAGTGCAATGCTTATAAAATATGAGAATTGCAGATGTTTCACACCTTAACATGCAAATATATACCAATTTATATCATGTAAATACAAGTATAGACATAGAGAGATAATGTTTTCTATAAGATTAATAAATTAAACTCCATAAAAATGCAAAATTGAAACCCTTTCTTTGATGGACTTCCCTACATTTCATTCTTTTTATTTATTGAGACAAAATGTCAACAAACACTTGATTTTCTCTATGAATAAACTACAATAAACAAGTAGTATTGATTCATGGGGAGAATTTATTAATAAAATTTTAAACATGTTTTAAAAACTTGAAACAGACCATTAAAAAAAAACTAAGTCTTAAAGAAATATTTCTTATCCGTTGTGCTAACTTTTCTCTTCCTTAATTGACCATGTTGTATAAAATCACTTTCTACATTTAAATTTACTTAAAACTTCATAAAACTCTATTTGAATATTAAATAATTTAAAACAATTATCAAAAAAATCTATTTCGCACGCACTCTCTCTCTCTCTCTCTCTCTCTCTCTATATAT
>LPNX010818639.1:586255-596441 GCA_001517045.1 Pseudotsuga menziesii
ATGTTCTCTAGGAATAGGTCGTCGACAGGATTCAATGAGTAATCTGATAAGGCACAAACTTGTGTGACATATAGGAGGAATCGGTGGGAAGATAGGACTTTGTGGGAAGCCTCCAAATATATGAAGATTAAGTTATATATATGAATATCTCCATGATTTGCATTTTATTCCTCATCCCACCCAAATAAAACAACCCCCAATATTTATAAAACTATGTCAAATTAAAAACCCCCCTTGACCCTTTAATACAAGGAAATGTATTTTTAGGTTTTTAGGATTATTCAAACCCCCAATACGAATGGATGTGATATGATATTTCCTCACTAGTGAACCCCCAATGGTTGGGAGTCACCAACCATGACAAGCCTAATGAAACCTTGTTAGGAGCAAATGAGGAGGCCTTGAATGAGAGCTTGTAATTGTGTTTTGTTGTTACTATTGCATCCCATAGAGATAGCATATACCCAAATAATCCCTCTAGATTCATTCTTGAGGAATCCATCCAATCTTGCATGAACAAGGTTTCCTTTAGAGGCTTCGTCAAATTTGGGCATCATAAAACTTGAGGAAGGATGAAACCAACCACCTAGGATTAAGATTGAAAGTGATTTTGAGACAAGTGGTAGAGATAACTTAGAAAGGTGTAGAATCCAAGAATATAGGATGGGTCACTCTATGTTGAAGCATTTCCAATATTATTCATGTCAACGTAAAAAGTTGATCATTTCCATAATGTATTTCTTAATTTGGAATCATATTTGTCCCTCTATCAACTAGGTTTCTCTGAATATCGAGCAATTTATCTCTTTCCATCTCTCCCAAAAGGTGAAGCCAAGTAGAACTTATCAAATTCTATTCATAATTTTTTTATTGAAATCATTTGGTCTCCAAGATGCAATGGTGGATCAAATGCACTCTCACTACCTATATTAGATTCTAAGTGTATTAGCACAATGATCCCACAATGACAAAGAAAAATGGCATAGGTTGAGGATGTAATTAAGGGGTTTGTCCTCTTTCCCATATGAAGGACATCTTGAGGGATCTTAAAATCCTTGTTTCCATAATTTATCCCCATGTAAGTGATCGTCCTTTGGAAATCAACAAGAGGAAGGTAGAGATATGGGGCCAAAGATTCTGAGTCCAAATCTACTGTCATGTCCTCTTTTCCACTCTACTATAATCAGGAAGAACAAGGAAATAAGGTTATTTTAGTTTGTAGCTTAATTTAGAATTATAGCCCCACTTGAGAATGTATTTCCCCTCCATGAATTGAATTCATAATTGACTTAATTTGCTAGAAAGATCCTCGTAATGCACTTGGTTTCCATGAATATTCCATTGTTCCAAGAGGAGCCATGATCTAAATAGTAGAGAGGCTATGTTGGTATTCCAATACTAATTGAATTGATTGATATTATGGGATAATATATGTTCACATATAGGCTTCCAATTGGGTTGAATATTTCGTTGTGGGGATTGTTGCTAAGAATCCTCCCAAAAAAAAACTAATTTTCCATCCCTAATTTCCCAAAAGTTGTGTTTTTTTAGGAGGATCTTGATTATACCATGATGCATTCCAAACCATGGATATAGACTGCTAGCTAGCCGATCTAATCAAATCTTGTATTAGTGCATTAGTTCTAGTAGAAATTGGACTTGTTGTAAGGAAAGACCTATTCTCAAGTACTTTGGCACATATACTATAGGGATATAGTAAAATACACATGAATATCACAATATTTTGGTGTAACAATTTCTTTATAGGTCCACGAGGTAGGTACTATAAATCTTTAAAAATTTGGATTAAGATGTTGTTGTGTGAAAAGGGGGTTTTAAGAATGAACTACGATGAGTAAAGTGATTGTACATGGAGGGCATGGGTATCAACTGGAAGAAGGTATGGGGAGAATGTGTAGGATAAGATAAAATTATCTAGGGAGAAGTAAGTGAGGATGATGAAGAGTGTTGTTTCATGAGAAGTAGGAAGAGATTCTTGTCAAATAAGAGAAGAAGGAATGCGACCATGAGAGAGAGTTGCAATGTGACCAGAAGTGGAGACTACCAATTGCTACCACAACTTGATGTGGATTCCTGCGATAAAAAAGAAGACTATTAGCTTATTTTAGAGGAGGAAGAAGTTCCATATCTACACCAGACCTGAGGTTGTGACATACCCACGACTCCATGTATATCTACAAAAATAGAGGTAAGACCTAAGAATTTGTTGCAATGTTTTTCGGTAAATAAAAATAGTAGTAATAATAAGAATAGTGGTACATCAAATAATAAAGTTACTAGTAGTGGTATTCTAAGTTCAAGCCTATTAGTACCCCAGAGGATCTAGAGAAACACTAGTTTCTTTATGAAGTAGTATGGACTGTTTGACAAGTCCATGATGAGGCCATTAAGAAAGCCCAAATGATTACTACCTTCATCGGTCGGGTGATAGATTGGTATATGAAGTTTTTAGTTGTTCCGGTGGGAACTCCTCAAAAGAAATTAGATGAGATCAACATTGGATTGACCAATGAGTTTAAGAAGTCAAAGTTATATTCACAATGCATAGTGGAATTGAAGGAGATTAAGAAGTCACCAAATATATTAATATGGGACTTCAACCAGAGGTTCAAAACTTTAATGGCCAAGGTGAGTTTCCACATGTCTAATGTACAACATAAGGAATGGTTCATATATGTGTTGTTACCACACATCTATGTACCTTTGATGTAGAAAAAAAATGTGTCTCAATATAAGGAATTAGACCTTGCTATGAAGCTTGGAATTTCACTAGTCAAAGAAGCTCGTGCTGGGATGGTTCATATTCAGTTGTAGTTAGTTGATCTGTCATTACAAATTCAATATATAAAGAAAGGGAAGGAAGTTCAAGAAGAGATATCATGTACGAGATGTAGAAAAGAGGGGCATCGTAAGGATTAATGTCTATATTTTCATGAATCTTTTTCCTCCAGATATCTAAACCCACTCAGTCAGATTGGAATGTTGTGGTGTAGAATCTTCTAGACTAGAGGCCACTGATCACAAGTATGATTGTATCTTCAGAAAATAGTAAGTAACCTTGCAAGTCTCTATTGTAAATTATGTCGATCTATTGGGAATGATGAAAATTACTAACGAGCATATCCGTTGCTACAAGAATGTACAATCAATACTTACCTAATGAAGGGTGATGAGAAAGTCTAAGCTCAAATAGAAAATGCACAGTTTAATCAGCCAAGTGTATTCTGTGGATGTATATGAGGATGATTTGGTTGATTTATATTTAAATGAATATGTTATAACTGCATCCATCTATGACATCATGCTAGATATTTCCCAAAACCTACTTCGGCATGTTCCCACTGTAAAGCACTACACCATACTATCAGATTTTTTACAACTCATTGCGAAGTGGCAGGCCAAAAAAAATCAAGATCAAAACCAACTCCAAAATGAAAAAAAGAATGTTCAAAAGATTATGGTGGAACCAAGGGACAACCCATCGAATGTCACTATTGTTACTAGACGAGAAGCTCCAATAGGAGAAGATAAACTGAGTCACTTACAAGCCTCACAAATCTTACCGAGATAACAACGATGGTTACCCTTTGATGTATAGAAAGAGAAAGAGGTCTTCTTTGAGGCATGGAATTAATGTATGGGAAGGGATAATGGACATTGGACTTAGAATTCTCCTCCAATATTTGATGAACAACATGTCTATGACATGTTGCCTCACTTCGAGCGATCCCCTCTAGTGAATTCAAGAGGAAAGGTAAACACTTTAAGCAATTTCTTGGAAAGTTGTTTGGATTTAGTTAAGGATGACATTGCATTAGAAAAGTTATCTAGTATGTTACAAGAACCAAAATAAAATATTATAAAAGAAAAATATGTAAATCAAATTCATATAAGAAGGAATACTAGATGAGAACTGTGAATGAATGCTCAAATTGGGGATTATGATATGGATTTCATTATATTAGATCTAGGCTTAGATGTTATCATTCTGACTAAGAAAACATTGGAAAATATGGGAAAGCCTAAACTAGTGTTGGAAGATCAAGCAATAATGAGAGGGGGGATGAATCAATATTGATCTACCTTAGTTATTATTTTCCACTTAAAGATAAAATCAACAATAAAAAAAGAATACACAATATTATCGTGGAAGCCCAATTGGGAAAACCAACAACACTTTCTATTACTACAAAAGTATATTTAAAAATAGTTTTCAAGCACCAACTTGATGGATGCACCAACACCCAAGTTTTT
This sequence comes from Pseudotsuga menziesii, assembly GCA_001517045.1. Lineage (NCBI taxonomy): Eukaryota > Viridiplantae > Streptophyta > Pinopsida > Pinales > Pinaceae > Pseudotsuga > Pseudotsuga menziesii. The sequence continues at coordinate 590,531 of LPNX010818639.1, forward strand.
CATCTACAATTGAAGGATGCACCAACGCCCTATTTACCAAAAAAATTGTAAAGAGGCTATGACCCCCTACAAGCTTGTAGCCTGTCATTATGCCTTAAAACTTCCCTCTTATGATAATTTGATCTCTGACTTATGTACACCTTTAGATCTTCCAATTGAATGTACAAAGATTCTTATCTGAAGGTTTAATTCTTTTCTTTTATACCCTCAACCGTGCCTCTTCATCTAACAGTCACATATCTTCATCTTGACTCTTCAGAAATTTCTTGCGTGATTTCAGATTGTCAAACATAAATCCTTCCACATCTAACTTTCTACAACGACCTTTCTGTATTTATCTTTTCACAGTTTGTGAGCATGCCTTTTTTTCCACAATTGCAGGTGCACTTTCACATCCTCCTTCTGCAAACTCCTTCCGCAACGATCTTTTCACAATCTCCCTTTTGTAATATGTGGGAACTCCTTCTTTCTGCAATTGTGGTTTGTGGGTTACAGAGATACCTTTCAATTTTTTGAGCCAGGATTCCACATTTACCCTTTCTGGAATGATATTTCCACAACTGTGGGTTGTGGGTTGTGGGGTTTCCTTTCAAATTTTTTGAACCAGGATTCTGCATTTACCCTTTCTGCAATCTTCCTTTCTGTAATCTATGGGAACTCCTTCCTTCCGTAATTGTGGGTTACAGGTTTCGGGGTTGCCTTTCAACTTTTCTGAAACAGGAGTCTGCAAATTGTCTTCTGCAACTCCTTACAACCGTCATATCTGCAAGCCGTCTTTCTGTAGTCTCTATTGACCATCACATCCACGATCTACGGTGAAAATCTCCATACTGTCATTGATCATATCTCAAAAGATTCCAATCACAACTCTCTAAAAGGTGGCAGGTGCATTGCACAAACTGAAAGGAAGTACCCTGTATGCAAACATACCCCAAGAACAGCTGAAAGTGGTCTTATCTTGGTCTTTGGGAGTGATCTAGATCTAGTTGTACCCACTAAACCCATCAAGGAAGGAAAACAAATTCTTCCCAGAGAAGGTATCAAGTACCTAATCGATGAAGGGAAAAGGGAAATGGTCTTTATGTGTCGCTTTGTTTAACTCCCTATAATCCACACTGACTCTCCATTTCTCATTCTTCTTTGGTACTATCATGAGTGGAGAAACCCACTCATTGTCTGAGATCGGGTAAATAAACCCTACTTCCAAAATCTTTTGAATTTCCTCATTCACTATGTCCCTAAGGTTGGGGTTCATCCTTCATTGTGGTTGGCACACAGGTCAGGAGTCACTTTTAATGTAAATGTGGTGGGTGCACATATTAGAAGGGATATCCTTCATATCTATGTACTCCCAAGCAAATTCTCCCTTGTGTTGTTTTAGGAGTGTGACCAAACATTCCAATTCATCAAGAGCGAGGTTCAGATTGATATTCAACATTTTACCTCTCTCTATCTCAACTAGAATAATTTTTGAATTCTTGAGTACTGGAATTATACTGGTGTCACTGACTAAAGTCTCCTATGTAAGATTTTCTTGTTTTCTTCATCTAGGGTACTATTTAGGATCTGGTAAACATGTGTATTGACAGATGTAGGATCACTAATGAAAGTATTGATAGCATCATCCTTTGTTTCAACTTTGAAGGTTAAGGATTTCCCTATCGTTAATAGAGGCTAAACACCGTCTTCCTTCTCTAGCTCCATCCATAGTGGATTTTCAGCTTCTAATCTAGGTCAAGCTAGAGGGTATAAGGTAAGGCTTTTTGTCTCGGTCCCATCTGAGATGGTCATAGACCTTGGCCGACAACTGATGTAAGCATCTGCCGTGGCTAACCAAGGTCTTCCAGTTCCCAGGATCAGTGGATGCCCCCCTAGCTATGAATTTGACTGTAACACCAAGAAGCCTACGGGGTATTCCCATGAATCTACTAAGACAATGAGGTCATCCAATATTCCCTCAGGTTTGATGGTGGACCTGTCAGGGAGTTCTAAAATGGTAGGGGTTGGCCGAGTTTTGGTGAGCCCAAGTTTTCGTACAGTTTCTATGGCCATAACGTTAATGGCTGCACCTAAATCCACCAAAATGTTCGGTATCTGAGTGTCCCCAATTTTTACTATGACAGTGGGGTTCCCATGATAATTATATTTGGCTAAGAGGGTATTTCCCATTATCAGTTCAGAAATTTTTCCTAGAACATGGATAATGGGAGGATCCCTATTTTTTCTTCATGGTTTTCTTACACAAAGATACCAGAATATCTTGGCGTAGATAGGCACATCATGAAGGGCTTGCAGCAGTGGAATTTTGACATATAATTTTTTTAACTCTCCTAGCAGGTTAAACAGAGGCCGTTCCACTGTTTTCTGTAGTTTCAGTCGTTCAGGGTATGGCGGTTCTCTATCTAGTTGTGTAGGATGTGTTTCAATGAATGTTTCTCTCTGTGTTTTAGCTGGTTTCTCAGTAGGACTTTCAACATCATAAATGATGGGGATTGTTGTATTAGATGGGTATTGTTGATTCAATCTCACTTCAGTCACTGAATATGGAACATCTTCAATGACTAAGGGCTCCACAACCCTCCCTAATCGTAAGCGTATATCATGGCAGGGAACTGAGGTGATGGAGTAAGCAAGCATGTTGACAGTCTCAAACTGGTGGACTGCTTTATTATTATTTGGGTTAGGATTGGGTTGATCAAGTAGCTGTGGTCGTATTGGCATGTTCATAGGTGCAACATTGTTTTGAAGTTGCAACTGCGGCTTCTGGTACTGTTGGTGAGGGTAAGGTTGAGGAGGATACTGTTGATGAGGCATTTGTTGGTAAGGAGGTTGGTTATGAGCAAATTGATTCCCTAGATGAGAGTTCCTCCATCCAGGAGACCACGAAGTTGGTTGGTTTGGTTTTTGTGGTGTCCATGGAGACCAAGAGTTAGGATTCTGCATGAAAGTTTGAGATGGATGCCATTGATTGTTAGAATAATGTGAAGGGAATTGTGTATTCATGTGATTCATACCATTCATATTATTCATATTATTCATATTTTTCTAGTAGGGTGATGGGTCTAGATTTATACCTTGATGTTGAGGCTGTCAAGGCTTCTTCTGACCAATGAAGTATGCTTGTTCCATGTCAGGATTAGATGCCTGCGGGACTGCCTTCACTTGGGGAAGAGAAGGAAATTCCTTAGTGCCATGCTTCAGCTCGCAAATCTGGAATACTTCCACTTTGTCAAGTGGAAAATCCTTCAGAGGGTGTTTCTTTCTGCATCTTGGACAAAATACGTTGAGTTTCATGTCTTCTACTGCTTGCCTCTGATTTTCTCTCAAGACATCCATTTCTGAGGAAATGGAGCTCATCATCTCTGTTTGCAAGTTCTCCAGAAGGTTGCCTATTTATGCTCGAGTGTCTCCTCCATTAGATGACTTCTGTGTTCTGTTGAAGACATCTCGGTCCAATCCCTTGTCAAGTTTGTTGGTTCTGGAGGATCCTCTTGAGTATCTTCGACATAAGTTGAAAATATCTTTGAAGTATTATTTCGAGATATCCCCTTTCCCCAATGGGTTCAACATATCTAGGAAATATTCCCTGATTCCACGTAATAGGATGATCTTGAGCACATCTCTTCCCATGTCAGTTTGTCCTACCCTCTGTACATTGTACATAAGTCTCTCCACAAAGTCCTCCAGAATTTCTTCCTCTTTCTGGATCATCTCAAACAGTTCTTCCCTTTTTTCCTTGGTTCTGCAATATTCTTGGTATTAGTATTTACCAAGGAACACTTGCTTCATTTGTTCCCAAGTGGTGACAATCTCACCACCTAGACTCATAAACCATTGCAGAGCGTTGTCCTTCTAAGTAGCTGGAAAAAGATTCAATTTTTGCTCACTAGACGTGTAGTCATAGCTGCGACAGAGGATATCAAACTTGAAAACAAACTCATATGGGTCCTCTGTGGCTTTCCCATGAAAGCGTGGAAGTACTGAAGGAAACATATTCTTCATCGGGGCCTTACCAATGGTTGTCGAATGGGAAATTTTAGTGTGGCAATAGTCTCCTTTGGGGGAGGGTTTCCATCACTGTGATGGTTATCCCCTAATTCTTCGTCATGATCTTCAGGATCACATCTGTTATTCATATTTTCCTCTGCTCTTTCTTGTCTCTTCTTCTTCTGATTTTCCCACTCTTGTTGGATTTGTAACCACTCCTCCTTTGTGACCTCTTTCTTGACTACATGGTAAACCACCTCTGGATCACCTCCTCCCACATCATTGGCTCTGTCTCTATCCGCAGGGACACCAAATGGTGTCACAGCTTCTCTTGTGTTCTCCACCATGGAAACTTATGCTCCCAACCTAGGAGTAGTTGGGCCTCTTCTGACAGATGATGATACTTGATGTCGAGCTCCGGTAGAAGAGTTAGCTTTGCCAACTATATCATCAATGAACGTCCTCCTTCCCAAGGATGGACTGCCTCCACGATCTCGACCACCTGCAAAGTTAGTATTCTGGGGAGTTCTGGGGGTTCTGCAAATGTCACGTTGTACTCTCCTTGTATTCATGCAACCCAAAACATGCAAGCTTAAAAACTATAGAAGAAAGACGAATGGATGCAACTACTACTGTTTCTATCAATCACCCCCCCCGGCAACAACGCCAAAATGTTGGTCACTCTATATGCAAGTTAATACAACTAACATACATAATGGTCAATATAAATTGTCAATGCAACCCTACACACTGTGACCGAGTTTTCCATCTTAGAACCAAAACTTGTTTAACATTACCTAGGACCAACATCCCTAGATGATTCATATAGGTCCTTAGTTTCCTCTCATTCCCTTTTAAGGTATTGAAAGCCATCCTTACAATCCAAGGAATTATAGGAGGAACCGTACTCCAGTTGGAAGTTGGAGGCCTAACATCCCCTTTAGAGGGCCCATGTGATGGTTTGAATCCTTGTTCACGACCCATGAATCCTAGATGCTTCATTTAGAGCCTAATTACCTTGTTCTCCTTCCTCTACAATGTTTAAGTACATGAAACCTATCCCTAATGTACAAACCCTCCTAAGACACCAAAATTAACATCTAACACCAAATATCCTCTTTAGAGGGACTATGTGGTGTTTGAGGTATCAACCATGGTTGAAAAATGCATTTTCTATTCATTTTCAAAATAGAAAATTCTTTATGTATAAACATAAAATAATAGTAATATAAACATGTAGATGTTTTCAATACCTTCAAATGAACTAAAGACCTCCCAGGAATGATGCCATGGGTAGAAAGTTATGGAAAAGTTACTAAAGTATATTTTTATATTAAAAATGGCCCACGCGTGTTTTGGAATGTGCACACTTTATTAATGCAAGGACATTCCTAAAACTTTGTGTGTTGTTATGCATGTCTATTTGGAAAAAATTGTGGTAATCTACATTGTAAATCAAAAGGCACTGAAATGGTAGAAAAAGGAACACATATACGTTTTTAAGAAAACATGCGTGTTCCTACATGAACGTGTTCTTTTGCACTCCATTATCGCTTTTTTGCCCATCATTATCTTATGAGTGCCCTAAATCATAGTTAAGTTTTCCAATGATAGTCTAGCATGGTCAAACATACTCAACTATGACAAAATAGTGAACCATAATCATTCATAACCAAACATGGTAAACAATGATCAATGGCCAATAATTATTAATTAAGGTAAAAATAATAGTCAAACATAATAAAATATCATATTATTTATATTAATATTTTAATCTAAAAATTTACTAATCCTCTTTGATGGATGTGGATCATCAACCATCATTATCAATGGCCAATAATTATTAATTAAGGTAAAAATAATAGTCAAACATAATAAAATATCATATTATTTATATTAATATTTTAATCTAAAAATTTACTAA
>LPNX010818639.1:596551-720448 GCA_001517045.1 Pseudotsuga menziesii
TCATTAGAACAATTCATGTGAACCATCGTCAGAACAATTCATCAATTCATGTTGAACATATATGGAAAGGTATCGTGTGAATTCCAATGCGAATAGTTAACTAAGGTATTACTCGAGGGGATCAATATATAATATACGCCACCATAATCCTTGAAGTGTTAGGAGCTCTACAAATTCCCACTTCAAGGACGGAACTAAGGTCAGGTTCTCTCCTCACTCATCTTAGTGCCCTACCCAATATGTTTTGGAGGGTGATAGGTCAACCCCCTCTTGAACTAACGTCACCTTTTATTACTTAATTTACCCACATTTAATATTGTTGTTATAACAATTTTAAGGAAAAGAAAGTTACATTTAACTACCAATCTCAACAATGTAAATAAAAAACTAAGCGTAAGTTTTTATTACTATGTGGATCCCACATATAATAATCTCTTGATAATGAGAGCAAAAATTCTTGCATGAAAGAAGATGGAGGCTTGCTCATAATTATCATTGTATTACCCTGTGAAACCCATAGGGAAATGGAATGAGAGAATTTTCTTTTTCTTTTTCAAGTCGAAGCTGAAGACTCACTTGCCGAGGCAAAGGCTAAAGCAAAATTACATTCGAAAGCAAAAATGAAAAGAAAAATAATGTCGTGTCAATCTAATTAGCAAGGTTGCACAAAGGCAAAGGTGAATGTCGTCAGCTTAGGTAAACATATCAATTTATTCTCCAATGTTAAAGGTGGTTGTCCTCACCTTAGGTATACATCTTCATTTAATTAATTACATTGGAACGTTCCCTTTCGCAAATTCCAAGTCCATTATTGTCCTCGCCCCCTCATCAAACTCTTCGCCAATAATTTCGATATAATTTGGTGTTGCAAGTTCTTCATTACGCTTTGGATCCAAATAGAATGATTACAAGTAGGAAGATGTCTCCCTCAATTACACATTGACGTGGACTTTATTCCATGTCTACGTTCCTACTTAATAAACGACGTGGCAAACTAAAGAAGCAAAGATGATTGGAAAAAGAGATAGCTTTATATATATTTATAGATTTGAAAACATGTAAAAATATATTAATAAAATTGGTATAGTGACATTATTAAAAAAAATATCATTTTTTGAATAAAATAAAAAATTATTTACATTGATAGGTATTTATATGTTTGAATTTTGGGGTGGACTTTTATTTATGTTTTTTCATCTATATATTGGAATGCGACAAGTGTATTGTCGAGATTGATTCTATGGTACTTGTTAAAAATTCATAATTAACAATTATAAAAAAATAAAAAAAATAGCTCATGCTATAATTGCACTTTGAGGTAGTTGGAAAAAATAAAAAAAATAAATAAAAATAACTCACGTGATATGTGAACTTAATGGCATGATAATGTGTAGTCCATGTGCTAGTGGAACTCCATCTAGCGACTTGGAGTCTAGATAATGTGTACACGGCTTTATTGAACTTCATTTTGTAGTTGAGAGTTGAGCTAATGTGCATTTAATATGACACTCTACATCCTAATAAACTTCTTTGACTCCTAATAAACTCTTTCATGTAATAAGTGCACTTAGTGGCATGGTAATGTCAAACATATACCTATCCACGTATTCAAACATATTAACATTATTAATATAGTTATTCTTAGTAAATATAAAAATTGGGTTAAAGGCAATACTTGGAATAAGTAAATGGAATTGTTCATATATATAATTACTAGCAATAATCATATTAATAAGATTAATGTGTTAAGAATACACCAAAAGGAATAGCTTACTAATACACAGTTTAATAGAAGTTATGGACTCACTTACTGATATTCATATTTATAGATTGCATTGAGCATATTAGCCTTGGAGAACATTACCTAACTCATTGTTATCATGATGTCAGGCTTCCAAATGGAAAGATTTGGGATATGCATAGTTTCATTGCAATGAAGGTCGACTTTGCAGGATAAAAGATGGAGTCATTGGAATACAACTAAAGGTTCATCAAATAGTTTTTTATTACCACACTCATCGAAATATAATTTAATAGTTGTATTAGGATTGGAATTAATCTAATAGTTGTATAATAGTTAATCTAATAGTTATCCAATGTAACTGTGAATAGAGTTGAAATTAAGCTAACATTTCTACAATCATTGAAGTTAAGTTAATAGTTGTATTAATTCAAAAGTTAATATATAAATGATTGCAGTTCAAGTAAAAGTCATGATTGGAGCTAAAGTTAAGCTAAAGTTCTATAATAATTTGAGTTAAGGTAATAGTTGTACCTGATAATCGAATAGTTATGTCCGACATGATTGAAGTTTTAATTACCAGATTGAAGTTGAACTTTATTTTTTCAAACAATCACGAACTTTACTTATGCCATGTTAAGTAAGCTAATTTTTTAAACTGTTAATTGTGAATTTTGAACCACTCCCATAGAATCAAATTGGGCACTATACTTATCTCATTTTTTTCCATTCTTGTCCATAGATGAAAAATCATAAATGGTAGTCCATGCCCAAAATTCCAAATTCTAACATATAAAAGCTTATCGGCCTAATTAGACTAAATAAAAACAAAACCAAACTATTTAAAAAATTCTAAAGAAGAATAGCTCTTTTGACATGCTATGAATTGATATGAAATCACGACCCGATGTGAAAATAATATGGGCATAGGTCTCATACTTCATGGCAGTAGATCTGCAAATAGATAGTTTCATTCTTCCAAATTGGCGCTCATCCATGTAACATTAAAGTGAGAGCTTCTTCGATTGTCCAGAGATGGATCCCTCCTTCAGAGTTGGTGGCGACTTTCGGAGGCATCTGAGGTTGTTGCTGCTGCAGAGTAGGCTATTGGGTGGCCATCGCCTTCAAACGCTTGAATAACAGCTCCACCGTCGAGCGGATGGGGAAGGACAAAGCAGGAGGAGGCGCGATGGTGCACCCAATTGCATTGCCACTACCTCAACAATTGGGCAGAACCATGCCACCTGTGGCGCTACCACTACCTCCACCACCCCGATCACGGCTGCCTCCTTTCCCGCATTGCCTTTTGATGCAGACGAGCTCTCCATTGCCGTGACCTAATCATCAATCTCTAAGATTCTGGTCTTCACCGTCTGAACCGTGTCTCTGGCATCAACCCAATTGGTAAGTATATCCTCAATTAAATTGCAGAGCATGTTCTTCATGAGCCAATAGTGATTGATCTGGCTTCCATCCTGACCTGTTGCAAGCTTCTGATTTAGAACGCGGCCCTCCTAAGCTTCCACGAGGACACGAACCCTCTGAGAAATATGTGGCTCATAGTCCGCCGCCACTTGAAAACTGCAACCTCGTTGAGCTTTGCCTCTTCCCGAGGTGGCTCTTCTCGGAGTTCCACATTGTCGCGACATGCTAACCCTGTTCCATCTCTCCTTCATGAGATTATCGAGCTGGGGAATGTTAAAAATTAGCAGGATACAAACCAGGGTGGCAGACACACAATAAGTTTTTAGATGCTCAACAAGCCAAGGAGTGTGCATAGTCGAGCAGAGCCAAACCCTTATTCCCAAATATTATATTGTGGTGCTCAAAACCTTATCCCTCCCTGCCATAGTACCCACGAGCATCGAATAATGATGCAGAGCCTTGAAGGCTAGGATTAAACCAGATCTTCGTCACCCCACGTCGCAGGTGCGGAGGTGATGGACTTATGTGCTCCCATGCTTCGAGGATGACGAAGGTTCTCGAAAATGCCTTCATTGCCAAGGTTAACATGATGGTCATTGCTCGGATCGAGAGGTGACGTGTCACTGGTCTATGGAGAGGTCACCCGCATCTAGGAACAATTACTTAATTTTAAATTAATCAATTAATCAAATTGAAATTTATTTAATATTTTTTAATTATTAAAAATATTTTTTATTATTATTTAACTACAAGCGATGATGATGATGGTGGTGGTGGTGGTGCAATGAGACCAACTTTGATTTATCTGACCTTAAGAAGGATAATACTTGGCTTACTTTAAAATCTTGTTTCTATGCTAAAAAAACTTACCAAGAAGCTTTCTAAGCTCACCATAATTTTGGCATGTTAGGAGGTTATAAAGGTTTGTAATTTAACAAATAATATGAAACTCAAATCTAATGTGGCTATGAAAAGGCACTCTAAAAGAAAGTGATTTTCATCCTCAAAACTCATAGACTCACACGGATAGAAAACCCTTTCCTCCCATGGATTTTTAGGAATAGAACAGAACCCTGTTTCACTATGGACTTCATGAGAGTATGTTTTAATCTTGGATATAATAACTTTCTTTCGTGAACTATTTACTACCGAGAGATACTTCTGATCTTCCAAGTTAGGATTAAAATGACCTCCTTATAGTATCTTACTTTTCTCTTAACTGCTAAATTTTCCTCACACCAAAATTTCTCTTTAAAATTAGAAGTAATAATATTTTTGACAATATCAATGCTTTACAAAATGTCATTTTCATCAATGTCTCAATGGTTTAACCAAGCAATGGTATCTTTACACCAACACCGCTTGAGCTGCAGGTGGTTTTGAATTGAGTTTAAAGCAATTTTAGGAATTATCGTGTTTCCCATGTTATTTATCTTATGTTTGTACATCAAGTACCTAGTCATAGCCATGCTCTTGATGGGGAAAGGCCCACTTCTATGAGGAGAATACAATAATTCATATTGCTTTTAATTTTGAGGTTATAAGTTATAAACCACTTCTAGATTTGCTCAATCTTCATCCAAGATTCTTTAGAATTGTTGCACCTCGATACTTCACAACCATACAAGATAATAGGGATGATAAGAGTTTCAAAGAGGAACTTGTTTTTATCCCACATGACCAAATTAGATGATTTACAGTTATTTTCAATACCAAAATAAGCTTTCCACCCTCCATTAATCTTTTTCTCAATATGATAGTTCCAATTGAGCTTGTGATGAATATCAATTCTGAGATACTTGTAAGAAGTCACTTCCTCTAGATTTTTATTATCATAAATAAAATTTGCATAGGCGCCCTTCTTAGATTTTTGTCTTGTCTATGTTAACAATGATACCCATGTTAGAGAAAAAATCTTTAAGAATTCTTAATTTCTTATCGAGATCAGAAGGACGCCTTGCCATAAGAACAATATCATAAGCATAAAGTAGGAGGATGATAACTATCAAAGTTAAGATTGTATCGGCGCAACCTGCCTCTTCTAAACACTTTTCTAGCTTATCAATGTAAATGCCAAAAAGAGTAGGGGAGAGGGTGAAATTTTGTTTAACTCCAATATTACAATTTATATCCTTTGTCCACCCCTCATTATTCTTAAACTTGGAAATGACCTTTTCGCATAATCTTATCATGGTGACTCTCAACTTAAAAGGAATCTTAAGCTCCTCTAGCCTATTCCCCAGGTTATTTCTAGGCATTGTATCAAAAGCTTCTCTAAAATACACAAAGAAAAAAAAATAGGCCAAACTTATTATTACAAAATTCCACTGCAATGATCCTAACTGTAACGAGGTGGTCTATGGTTGAATGATTCATTCTGAAACCTGCTTGGACCTTAGCTCGCTTACCTTCAATTTCTATCCATTCATTGATAGAAATTGCATAGGTGCCTTTCTTAGATTTTTGTCTTGTCTATCATAATAGTTCGATAATTAGAGGGGTCATATTTATCACCACTTTTGAAAATAGCAATAATGAGGCTTTGAGTGCAAGGTGTAGGAAACTCTTGCTTGACCACTAGATTAAAGAGTTTGTGGATGTGTGGGATGAGGACAAACTCTCAAATTTTTAAGATTTACGCTTGGTAGCCTTAAATGTCTTTGTATTTTCTATTTTCTAAGCGCTTAACCCCATAATCAATGTCTTCTCACAAGAAAATTTCTTTCGTTATAAGAAGGGTTTGAATCTTATCTCTGAAATTCGAGGATTCATAAATCTTGTTAACATATGAATTCCAATATTTTAAAACAATTTTATTGTCTTCTTTTACTTTCCAAATTAAAATTTGGAAAAAAATTATATATATAATTTTAACTATATTTTTTTTCAAAAAAATATAGTTGTTTTCCAAAATCTAAACATAAAAAAACATATTGAAATAAAAGTAAAACAATACACCCTTAAGAAAAAAATGCTTTACATCTTAATCATATTAAGAATATGCTTAAAAAGTCTTTGTAACAATGCTTTACATCTTAATTATATTATGAATATCCTTAAAAAGGTCTTCGAAAATATATTGATGTTTTATATTGACATATATAATTGGTGGAATGAACTTGAAATTAAATCCTAAGCAATGATAAAGGCTCTAAAATGGGATTAACCATTTGTATTACATATACTATATGGTTGTTAATAAAGGCATAGATGCTTTTAAAATAAATGTTGTAATAATATAATGACTATCACTATTAGTAGGCTTGCAAGCTCATAGGAACAAGCAAACGTGGAGGTGTTCTCTTTAAAATTTTGTTATATTTCAAATAATTAAAACCCTTATTAATTACAACCTTCATTTGTTTCTTGATGTCGACTTAATGTAATTAGTAAAATATATAAATTTGTGGATGGATGAATTATACTTACAATTACAATTATGGGACAATATTCTCTATTCCACTCTTGAGTTGTAAGCGCAATCATTTGTGTGTGGAGAAAATTTGAAGGATCCATAGATTTCTCAAAGTGTGTAAACCTTGGTGAATCTTACTAATTCTTAAATTTGCTAACATAAAATGTTTGATGATCTTTTTGTAAAAGTATTCCACTTTGTGTGGGGAAAATTTGAAGGATCCATAGATTTCTCAAAGTGTGTAAGCCTTGGTGAATCTTACTAATTCTTAAATTTGCTAACATAAAATGTTTGATGATCTTTTTGTAAAAGTATTCCACTTTCTAAGGAATTTATATAGCTTTTGGAAAAAATTGGCGATTTTATAGTAAAAAAAATTATCTTAGCGAATTTGGGTGAATTATGTTTGAAAAAAAAACGAAATTAGTAAAGCTTTTTTGGAAAAAAGGTCGAAAAATAGCCCATGTGTTAAATTTCGCCGATAAAATTTTCCATGCTTATGTGATGATTAACATAACTACTTGGAGTTAATTCATGACTTGCTTGTGTGTTTCTTGGATTTAAAATAAGTCTTTTTTTTATAAGATATGCACATTATATTATTTTACAAAATATTGTACAAAATATGTTTGGTTGGCCTACCAAGAAGGAAACCAAGCCATCCATTGAGTCAAGTCCACATAATTCCACAATTTAAACCTAAATGAAATAGTAATAAGCGAGACAACCATTTAGGAATGAAAAATATGCTACACCACAAACCTTAAACATCTAAATACAAAATAGAAAGAAAATAATGAAATCAACCCCTTAAGCTTCATAAGAGACTGTGGCAACATGTACCTTATCCTTAGGAAGCTGGTTGTTGAATTGACTCTCAAGGGGGTTGGTTTTGAATACCCTTTCCATAGTGAGATTTTCTTAAGTGTTGATATAGTGGATTAACTCCTTAATGGAATTTAATATTAGTTTTAGGCTATCATTGATCTTCATAGTTTGGCCCTGGTTCCATTTAGTGATTTCTTCCAGTTGTTTCCTAGGCTCATGCTTGTCTCTACAATTATACATCAATGCTTTTCCAACCAGGATTTTCATTTACCAATAGAGAAACACAGTCCTGACATGCTTAGTTTCTTTGGTTCTAGAAGATCCCACATCATCAACCCAAGACTCCCACTCCATAAAGACCTTAGATGCTTCTTACAACAGCTTCTCATGCTTGATTTCCTACTCATCTTAGCTGAAGAACTGCATATTCTACTTTGAAACAATGTGATAGAATATCTACTTAGATTCCACAACTTCTCATTTCACCTAGGGAATATGAAAACCCTGTTGTATTCTCCCCCTATTGTTGATATTCCTAGGCTAAATAACATTGTGCTAAGATCCTCCTCAACTAAGACACCTCTATCCCAAACACGTCACACAAACATACATTTGGACAACTTCTCACCACTCTTCGAGGGTGAAAAAATACTAACAAAGCTCTAGTACTAGAAATCACAAACGAGTTGTTTAATACATAGCATGTCACATGCCCCAATTTGCAAAACAATTTAATGTCATTGAGGAACATTATGTTATATTTTATGCTAAAGATTGTAATTAATGACCAAGTGGGGTCAAGGATAATTAATGTATTTCAGAATATTTTATTAATAAATAAATAAATGATGAGACAACATCTTAGGGAAGCTACTAAATGAGTGTTAACTAGTCACTTGGTGGAGGAGACTAGGTGGAGAGTATACTTACAAGTGGCAGCATCCTCAAACTACTTCTAACTGTTGCAGGTGGCAACTTCCCTATAATTATGGTCATGATTCCCCAAGAAAGTGGAATAGGAGCATGTGGCTCATTAAGTAAAAACTGACCCAGAAGACCTAGGAATTGATATAAAATTTTCCATTGAAGACAGCTGAGGCTACTCATTCTGGAATTGTGATCATTCTAAGTGAATGAAGTGGACATGAGAAATTCGATGGAGGGGACTTGTTGAAGTGAGTTTGAGGGGTTAACTGCTGAAGATTGAACTTGTGCAACTTCTCTAGGCTGAAGTTCTTACTGCTGTGAGCAGGGCTGAATTAGTGCTGTATATTCAGTCAAGTGACAGAGGATCTCAAGGTTACATCTTTCACCCAGTACTCTACCAGGAGGACCAGGAAGCAGGCTCAGGGGTCCTGAGAAAATGAAAACTAAGCTTTCTCCATGAGTTGGTTGGGAGGAACAACCTCCTTAAGTTGTTGTCGCCTCATCCATTGACAAGTTTTTATTTGTTCAGGTTTATTTATAGTTTATCTACTGTTTTCAAAAAAAGATTACTAGTTTTCAAGATATGCATATTATTGATTTATTAGGGTTTATGAAGTAAAGAGCATTGTTTATTGATAAAATTAGAGATTAGTATATTATATTTAAAATAGTAAGGACATTGCTAAACGAAAATGATTAGAAAGAAATTACCACACTGTATTTTTCCACGCCTTGTAGAAGGCAGTACTCTAGTACAACTGGTTGTTTAAGTTAGATGTGTAGATTTGTTACTAATTCTTAATGTAAAATGCAAATAACTTCCTCTATAGATTTATATGATTTATTTACAGAAATTTAGCTATACTTGTTCTGTTTAATGGAAATAACTGCATTATCTAATTATGGGAAAAGAATAGATTATATATTAATCACTAATAATTATATTAATCATAGTATTATTACTAGTATTAATAATTATTATAAATACAATAAATAAAGTGTAATAAACAAATATAGGAACAGTAAACAAAATAGTACTTAGGGTTAACCTAGCTAGTACTTTATAGGACATTGTAATGATTTATTCAAAATTTACATTTACACTCTGTTCCGAACACAAATGTATTTACTGTAACCCTCAAGAATTACCTAGGGTTTACAAAAGATAGGTTTTTATCTCTATAAATAGACTTTCATATTCTTATTTAAAACATAAAAAAACTAATAGCTATAATAATTATTCTATTTAAAAATAAAATAAATACAGATGCTAAATTTATCCTAAAAAATCATTTAAATACAGAATTGTAGGTTATCTAAAGATAATAACCAATTTGAAAGAAACAAAATGTAGTAATTCACCTAATAACATGGTATAAATTCAAATAGTAAAAATACCTATAAATCATTCATATTACATGAAATTTTTTAAATTAAATAACGATGTCAACAATTTAATAGAGACGAAATAAAATAAGTGTAACGGAATATGGCCTTTTATAAATATCGATCGAGGCTTAACCCTACTCAAAACAAACTATACTAAATTTAAACAGAACAGTAAACCCAAATTGTAACCATTATTTTTCATAACAAGTAAAAACCATATATCTATTTACAAGTCTCGTTGAATAAGACAGTGGTCAAAAGAGTATCGTCATGGATTAAGACGAGTGTGAAAAACACAAAGTTTTTACATCTTCCAGGCCGTAAGGCTCTTTCAAGAAAATCCTAGGTCACGACTGCAATAGCCTTCAAGTTTCGCGCCCATAATACCCTCTAGGGTTTTAAAGTAGTACAAAAACAAAACAACAAGAAGTAACAACCTAAGAAGTAAGCCAAGGTCGAGCCATAACCAGCAGGGAAGTTTCTTATCTTTTCGATGCATCACAATGCAAGAGAAAACCCTCAGTGCAACTGGGGCTTACCAGGGTCTACATATCTTAAGCTTGAAGGAATGATCTTGCTTCCAACATCCGAAGCTATGAGGAGAACCTGCACGGAGCAACCATTGAATGGTTTAAAATTGTTTTAATGTAAATATTAATTTTCCATTTTTTTCTTTTTAAATAAAAACCAGGACATGCCATTACATGCTAGCGCTTTCATTTTATAGAAGCCGAGAATGCAAATCCCTTGGGCCAATTTGATGGCATTTTGGAGAGCGATGCCTCAAAATTTAATGCGCCATATACAACTGGAAAACCCTAAGTCATGAATTTGAAGGAAACAAGCACTACTCCAACCAGAACAAGGAACACTCCTAACTTAAAACACTGTTCTCTGGGCTTATGTAGAACGAAACTCATGGTCCTCAGCCTAGTGAAGGAATTTTTCTGCCAAGCACTTTACCCACAGCAGTTGTTAATACATAAAAACCAGTGTATACTTCTCACAGGGTTGAGATCGCAATGAAATTGAGAACCTGGAGGTCAACAAGAAACAATGGCAGCCACAAGCTCGCAGCTCGGCTGCATCAATCTAAGGAACCCTCTCTTTGTGAAATGAAGGGTAGGGTTTCTTTGTAAGTCAACTTATCTCGTGGACAAAACAATCTCCATGTGTCCACCCAAATTATTTCCTCTTCGTGGGTGCAATTCAATAGTCGATTATGTTGTTTCAATCTGCATATAAATCATTGCAAACAAAAGTAATAATCATTAAGCAATGTAATTCCTTTTGATTTCCTTAGTATATTATAATCCTTGAGTTGTATTAGAACATAGTTTATAAACCATAGTATAATGATAGGTAATTTTTTTATGGTTATTGTTTGTAGAAAAAAATAGGATAGAGTTAATTGGTTATGTTTGTAAAACATAGGGAGATGATATCCCCTTAACCAAAAATTACATCAAGAAGGATAATCTAATAAATTCTTGAGGTTGTCTTTTGATTTTGTAGAGTTGAGAGTAAAATGGTAACTAGGACCAAGGCAATAATAGGATCTCCTATATTATATTAACCAACAACCTTATGTTAAGATTTTACTAAACATCTTTGTGTAAAAGTGTTGTTATAGCTAATGGGTACACCAGGAAATTGAGGTGTAAGATACAAATAAAAAGAAGTCAAGGTTAAAACTGTAAAAGTTTAAGAAGGCATTCTTTTAGCTAGGAAGAGAATCTTGATCCAATTGCACTGTGTAGTTGGGGACACAAGTAAGTGCAGTTCTCATGCTTTATATAAGAGATTCAATTGTAACTCTAAATATCTAAACAATGAATATACAGTTAAGAGTCAATATAGTTTTGTTTATATTTTGAGAAAAACATTTAATTAGAAAACCCTAGGGTAAGGATAAATGTGAGATACATATAATGTCATTAAGTGATCTAAGATTTAAACTACAAACTTTGTTTCTTCCTATTTAAACTCTAAGATCACAATTACTATAAGCAAGAGTACAAGTATTCTTTAGAATTTATCTTAATCATCTAGATGATTTTGAATTCATTTTGATAGTATTTGGTCATGCATTTAACCCATGTGTACGCACTTTGGTTTTTAACATTTTTATGGAGTTTTTGACGACATATAAAAGATCAACGTTACCTCTTATGGAGAAAATCTGCATTTTAAACATTCTAAGTCTAGCATCATATTTATGCTAGAGAAGTATCTTCTTGACCTGATTATATACATTATTTTTACTGGAACATATGCTTACCAGTTAAAACCTGTAAAGAACCATCGGTCCCATTGTGTTAGCTATAAGCTAAGTAAGCCCCAATCACACCTAAGAAACTTTTCCTACTTGTCAAAAGAAAAAAATAACACTTAGCATTAGTAAAAGACGGATTTCTTTTCTACACTAAGTAAGCCCCAATCACACCTACGAAACTTTCCCTACTTGTAAAAAGAAAACAATAACACTTAGCATTAGTAAAAGACAGATTTCTTTTCTACTTTCTGGAAAATTATAACTGCTAGGTTTAAACAGTACTAACACAGTATTTAAAAATAAGCTTTTGAGTTATACAGAACCATATAAAGAAGTAATCTTCGTTTCTCTTGCAAACTGTTAAATTATCTGCTAACAATTAGTGGTTCATTAGCAAGGACTTTGGACATTTTATGTCACATAATTTTTTTTCAATTTTTACAAATTTTTGAGTTATTACATAGTACCTCCAACATCACAAAATGATATATATACTTGAGAGAGTAAGATTCATCATTTTCCTATAATCACTTACCCACCACCTCCATAAGCGTCATTAAAATGGAAATAAATGAACCAACATGAAAACACTAAGTCATTTGATCACCTATGATCATGTTAAATCCATCCCTTGTCCTCTAGCTCCAATCCAAGTACAAAATCATGTCAAACCAAAAACTACTAAATATCCATGGATAGATAAACCCTCTCCTCCAATCATGCGTCGTGCCAAGTGCTAAGAAAATCATGCCAATTTTCAGTGCATCACATCAAATGTCCCCTCATCAATTTAGACAGTTGGGGAAATGTAGCCTCCATATATAACCCCGAGATCTGAGAAAAAAGGTCCTCAGTGCCAAAATTGGTACAATCTTGACCCAAGTCTAAGGCTTCAATTGACAACCAATCTATGTTTATCCCTTCACCTTGTCGTTCGAGACCAATGTTTGCTAGGTGATCGACTAGTTTGTTTTTAGTTCAACAAATATGTAAGGGAGTAAGGTACGGTCAATGAATGTTATTTTGAATAATTATAGCTAGATTCTTAATTTTAGGATCTAATCTCCAATTATTGGAGATATAATTGATAGGAGCACCATTCACATGTTTCTAGGGAGTAAGGTACGATCAATGAATGTTATTTTGAATAATTATAGCAAGATTCTTAATTTTAGTATCCAATCTCCAATTATTGGAGATATAATTGATAGGAGCGCCATTCACATGTTTCTTGAGAAAATTCTCTATTTGTTGGGAGCATGGAGGGTTCATTCGGTGAACTTATTACATATCACAATCATTCACGAGATATTAAAGAATATTTGTAATTTCACTAAATATTTGGAAACTTTCTCCTAAATATATTGTTGAACCCCCCTCACAATACACCTTTCTAATTAATAAAACCCCTAGTTTCATCATATATTGTAGGTATCCATTTTTATCAACCCATTTTAAATACCCCCTTTAAATCATATTATCAAGTTTTAATGAACATGAGACCTAACAATTTTAGTATAAGAAAACAAGATGTTAAATAAAATAATAGTATAATGTTAATAATGATCCCATCATATTGTAGGGGTGGCTGATCAATTTGTAGCATTGGATAGTGGAAGACCTGACGAAATAGAAACAAGGAAGGAAAAATGCGTAAAATCCAACTCAGTCAAGAGATGAATGTAATGAAGAATGTGAAATACTGATACTCCAATAGTTAGTGCAATGCTTATAAAATATGAGAACTGCAGATGTTTCACACCACAACATGCAAATATACCAATTTATATCATTTAAATACAAGTATAGACATAGAGAGATAATGTTTTCTATAAGCTTAATAAATTAAACTCCATAAAAATGCAAATGAAACCCTTTCTTTGATGGACTTCCCTACATTTCATTTTTTTTATTTATTGAGAAAAAATCTCAACAAACACTTGATTTTCTCTATGAATAAACTACAATAAACAAGTAGTATTGATTCATGGGGAGAATGTATTAATAAAATTTTAAACATGTTTAAAAAACTTGAAGCAATCCATTAACAAAAAACTTAGTCTTAATGAAATATTTCTTATCCATTGTGCTAACTTTTCTCTTCCTTAATTGACCATCTTGTATAAAATCACTTTCTACATTTCATAAAACAATTAGCAAAAAAATCTATTTCGCATGCTCTCTCTCTCTCTCTCTCTCTCTCTATATATATATATATATATAATATTAAAAAAAAATCAATAATCGAGGCTCAAGTCGAGACTTGTAATCCATGATAGGGGAGCATGGCTATTAGCATCCTGAGCCAAAATATTTTGTAGTTCTTTCATGTTCTCTAGGAATAGGTCGTCGACAGGATTCAATGGGTAATATGATAAGGCACAGACTTGTGTGACATATAGGAGGAATCGGTGGGAAGATAGGCCTTTGTGGGAGGCCTCCAAATATATGAATATTAAGTTATATATATGAATCTTTCCCATGATTTGCATTTTATTCCTCATCCCACCCAAATAAAACAACCCCCAATATTTATAAAACTATGTCAAATTAAAAACCCCCCCTGATCCTTTAATACGAGGAAATATATTTTTAGGTTTTTAGGATTATTCAAACCCCCAAGATGAATGGATGTGATATGATATTGCCTCACTAGTAAACTCCCCGTGGTTGGGAGTCACCAACCATGACAAGCTTAATGAAACCTTGTTGGGAGAAAATGAGGAGGCCTTGAATGAGAGCTTGTAATTGTGTTTTGTTGTTACTATTGCATCCCATAAAGATAGCATATACCCAAATAATCCTTCTAGATTCATTCTTAAGGAATCCATCCAATCTTGCATGAACAAGGTTTCCTTCAGAGGCTCCATCAAATTTGGTCATCATGAAACTTGAGTAAGGATGAAACCAACCACCTAGGATTAAGATTGAAAGTGATTTTCAGACAAGTGGTAGAGATAACTTAGAAAGGTGTAGAATCCAAGAATATAGGATGGGTCACTCTATGTTGAAGCATTCCAATATTATTCATGTCAACGTGAAAAGTTGATTTTTTCCATAATGTATTCCTTGATTTGGAATCATATTTTTCCCTCTATCAACTAGGTTTCTTTGAATATCGATAAGCTTATCTCTTTCCATCTCTCCCAAAAGGTGAAGTCAAGTAGAACTCATCAAATTCTATTTATTATTTTTTTATTGAAATCATTTGGTCTCCAAGATTCAATGGTGGATCAAATGCACTCTCACTACCTATATGAGATTCTAAGTGTATTAGCACCATGATTCCACAATGACGAAGAAAAATGACATAGGTTGAGGATGTAATTAAGGGTTTTGTCCTCTTTCCCATATGAAGGACATCTTGAGGGATCTTAAAATCCTTGTTTCCATAATTTACCCCATGTAAGTGACCATCCTTTGGAAATCAACAAGAGGAAGGTAGAGATATGGGGCCAAAGATTCAAAGTCCAAATCTACTGTCATGTCCTCTTTTCCACTCTACTATAATCAGGAAGAACAAGGAAATAAGGTTAGTTTAGATTGTAGCTTAATTTAGAATTATAGCCCCACTTGAGAATGTCTTTCCCCTCCACAAATTGAATTCATAATTGAATAAGTTTTCTAGAAAGATCCTCCTATTGTGCTTGGTCTCCATGAATATTCCATTGTTCCAAGGGGAGCGATGATCTAAAGAGTGGAGAGGATATGTTGGTATTCCAATACTAATTGAATTGATTGATATTATGGGATAATATATGTTCACATATAGGCTTCCAATTGGGTTGAATATTTCGTTGTGGGGATTGTTGCTAAGAATCCTCCTAGAAAAAAGATATGTTTCCATCCCTAATTTCCCAAAAGTTGTGTTTTTGAGGAGGAGCTTGATTATACCATAATGCATTCCAAACCATGGATACAGAATGCTAGCTAGCTGATCTAATAAGACCTTGTATTAGTGCATTAGTTCTAGTAGAAATTGGGCTTGTTGTAAGGAAAGACCTATTCTCAAGTACTTTGGCACATATACTATAGGGATATAGTAAAATACACATGAATATGACAATATTTTGGTGTACCAATTTCTTTATAGGTCCACATTGTGATCACAAGAATGATTGTATCTTTAGAAAATAGTAAGTAACCTTGCAAGTCTCTATTGTAAATTATGTCTATCTATTGGGAATGATGAAAATTACTTACAAGCATATCCATTGCTACAAGAATGTACAATCAATACTTACCTAATGAAGGGTGATGAGAAAGTCTAAGCTCAAATAGAAAATGCACAGTTTAATCATCCAAGGGGTGGGTTCTGTGGATGTAGATGAGGATGATTTGGTTGAGGTAGAGTTCAATAAATATGTTATAACTACATCCATATAGGACACCATGCTATATATTTCCCAAAACCTACTTCGACATGTTCTCACTGTAAAGCACTACACCATACTATCAGATTGTTTACAACTCATTGCGAAGTGGTAGTCCAAAAAAAATAAATATCAAAACCAACTCCAAAATGAAAAAAAGAATGTTCAAAATATTATGGTGTAACCAAGGGACAACCCGCCGACTGTCACTATTGTTACTAGAAGAGAAGCTCCAATAGGATAAGATAAACTAAGTCACTTACAGGCCTCACAAATCTTACTGGGATAACAACGATGGGCACCCTTTGATGTATAGAAAGATAAAGAGGTCTTCTTTGAGGCATGGATCACAAGAATGATTGTATCTTTAGAAAATAGTAAGTAACCTTGCAAGTCTCTATTGTAAATTAATTCGATCTATTGGGAATGATGAAAATTACTAACGAGCATATCCTTTGCTACAAGAATGTACAATCAATACTTACCTAATGAAGGGTGATGAGAAATTCTAAGCTCAAATAGAAAATGCATAGTTTAATCAGCCAAGGGGTGGGTTATGTGGATGTAGATGAGGATGATTTGGTTTAGGTAGAGTTCAATGAATATGTTATAACTACATCCATATAGGACACCATGCTAGATATTTCCGAAAACCTACTTCGACATGTTCTCACTATAAAGCACTACACCATACTATCAGATTGTTTACAACTCATTGCAAAGTGGCAAGCCAAAAAAAAATCAAGATTAGAACCAACTCCAAAATGAAAAAAAGAATGTTCAAAATATTATGGTGTAACCAAGGGACAACTCGCCGACTGTCACTATTGTTACTAGAAGAGAAGCTCCAATAGGATAAGATAAATTGAGTCACTTACAAGCCTCACAAATCTTACTGGCATAACAACGATGGGTACCCTTTGATGTATAGAAAGAGAAAGAGGTCTTCTTTGAGGCATGGAATTAATTTATGGTAAGGGATAATGGACATTGGACTTAGAATTCTCCTCCAATATTTGATGAACAACATGTCTATGACATGTCGCCTCACTTCGAGTGATCCACTCTAGTGAGTTCAATAGGAAGGTAAACACTTCAAGAAATTTCTTAAAAAGTTGTTTGGATTTAGTTAAGGATGACATTGCATTAGAAAATTTATCTAGTATGTTACAAGAACCAAAATAAAATATTATAAAATAAAAATATGTAAATCACATTCATATAAGAAGGAATACTAGATGATAACTATGAATGAATGCTCAAATTGGGGATTATGATATGGATTTCATTATATTAGATCTAGGCTCAGATGTTATCATTCTGACTAAGAAAACATCAAAAAATATGGGAAATCCTAAACTAGTGTTGGAATATCAAGCAATAATGAGAGGGGGAGTGAATCAATATTGATCTATCTTAGTTATTATTTTCCACTTAAAGATAAAATCATCAATGAAAAAAGAACACACAATATTATCGTGGAAGCCCGATTGGGAAAACCAACAACACTTTCTATCACTACAAAAGTATATTTAAAAATAGTTTTCAAGCACCAACTTGATGGAAGCACCAACACCCAAGTTTTTCGGCTACAATTGAAGGATGCACCAACACCCTATTTACCAACAACATTGTAAAGAGTCTATGACCCCCTACAGGCTTGTCGCCTGTCATTACGCCTCCGTACCTCCCTATTATGATAATTTGATCTCTGACTTATGTACACCTTTAGATATTCCAATTGAATGTACAATATTCTTATATGAAGGTTTAACTCTTTTATTATATACCCTCAACCGTGCCTCTTCATCTAATAGTCACGTATCTTCGTTGTGACTCTTTACAAATTTCTTGCATGATTTCAGATTGTCAAACACAAATCCTTCCACATCTACCTTTCTGCAACGACCTTTCCATATTTATATTTTCGCAAACCTTTTTTCCACAATTTGCGGGCATGCCTTTTTTTCCACAATTGCAGGTGCACTTTCACATCCTCCTTCTTCAAACTCCTTTTGCAACAATATTTTCACAATCTCCCTTTCTGCAATATTTGGGAACTCCTTTCTGCAATTGTGGGTTGTGGGTTACAGGGATACCTTTCAATTTTTTGAGTTAGGATTCCACATTTACTTTTTCCATAATGATATTTCCACAACTTCCTTCCACAATTGCAGGTTGTGGGTTGCGGGGTTTCCTTTCAACTTTTTTGAACCAGGATTCTACATTTACCCTTTCTACAATGATCATTCCACAATCTATGGGAACTCCTTCCTTCCACAATTGTGGGTTACAGATTTCGGGGTTTCCTTTCAACTCTTTCGAAATAGGATTCTGAAATTGTCTCCCGCAAATTGTCTTCTACAACTCCTTACAACCATCATTTCTACAAGTTGTCCTTCTGTAGTCTATATTGGCCATCACATCCATGATCTACAGTGAAAGTCTCCATACTGTCATTGATCATCTCTCAAAAGATTCCAATCACAACTCTCTAAAAGGTGGCAGGTGCGTTGCAAAAACCGAAGGATAGTACCCTGTATGCAAACGTACCCCAAGGACAGGTGAAAGTGGTCTTATCTTGGTCTTCGGGAGCAATCTGGATCTAGTTGTACCCACTAAACCCATCAAGGAAGGAAAAAAATTTCTTCCCATATAAGGTATTAAGTACCTAATCCATGAAGGGAAAAGGGAAATGTCCTTTTTGTGTCGCTTTGTTTAACTCCCTATAATCCACACAAACTCTCCATTTCCCGTTCTTCTTTGGTACTATCACGAGTGGAGAAACCCAATTGCTGTCTTAGATCGGGTAAATAAACCCTGCTTCCAAAATCTTTTGAATCACCTCTTTCACTATGTGCCTAAGGTTGGGGTTCATACTTCATTGTGGTTGGCACATAGGTCAGGAGTCACTTTTAATGTAAATGTGGTGGGTGCACATATTACAAGGGATACCCTTCATATCTGTGTACTCCCAAGAAAATGTTCCCTTGTGTTGTTTTAGGAGTGTGACCAGATGTTCCAATTCATCAGGAGCGAGGTTCATATTGATATTCAGCATTTTACCTCTCTATATATCAACTAGAATACTTTTTGAATTCTTGTGTATTGGAATTATATTGGTGTCACTGACTAAAGTCTCCTTTGTAATATTTTCTTGTTTTCTTCATCTAGGGTACTATTCAGAATATGGTAAGCATGTGTATTGATAGATGTAGACTCATTGATCAAACTATTGATAGAATCGTCCTTTGTTTCATCTTTGAAGGTTAAGGTTTTCCATATCATTAACAGCGATTGAACACCGTCTTCCTCCTCTAGCTCCATCCATAGTGGATTTTCATCTTCTAAGCTAGCTCGAGCTGGAGGGTATAAGGTAAGCATTTTTGTCTCGGTCCCATATGAGATGGTCATAGACCCTGGCCGACATATGATGTAAGCATCTTCCGTGGTTAACGAACATATTCCTAGGATCAGTGGGTGCCCCCTAGCTGTGACTTCGACTGTAACACCAAGAAGTCTGTGGGGTATTCCCATGAATATACTGAGACAATGAGGTCATCCAATATTCCCTTGGGTCTGATGGTGGACCTGTCAGTGAGTTCTAAAATGGTAGGGGTTGGTCGAAGTTTGGTGAGCCCAAGTTTTCGTACAGTTTCTATGGACATAACGTTAATGGATGCGCCTAAATCCACTACAACGTTCGGTATCTGAGTGTCCCCAATATGTACTGTGACAGTGGGGTTCCCATGATCATTGTATTTGGCTAAGAGGGTATTTCCCATTATCAGTTCAGAAATTTTTCCTAGAACATGGACAGTGTGAGGATTCCTGGTTTTTCTTCCTGGTTTTCTTACGCAAATATCCCGGATTGTCTTGGCGTAGATAGGAACATCATGAAGGGATTGCAGCAGTGGAATTTTGACATATAAGTTTTTTAACTCTCCTAGCAGGTTAAACTAAGGATGTTCCACTATTTTCTGCAGTTTCAATCGTTCAGGGTATGGCGGTTCTCTAACTAGTTGTGTAGGCTGTGTTTCGATGAATGTTTCTCTTTGTGTTTCATCTGGTGTCTCAGTAGGAATTTCATCATCCTTAATGACATGGATTGCTGTATTAGATGGGTATTGTTGATTCAATCTCACTTCAGTCACTGAATATGGAACATCTTCAATGACTAAGGGCTCCACAGCCCTCCCTGATCGTAAGCGTATATCAGGGAAAGGAACTAGGGTGATGGAGTAAGCAGGCATGTTGGCAGTCTCAAACTAGTGGAATCCTTTATTATTATTTGGGTTAGGATTGGGTTGAGCAGGCAGCTGTGGTCATATTGGCATGTTCATAGGTGCAACATTGTTCTAAAGTTGTAATTGCGGCTGCTGGTACTATTGGTGAGGGTAAGGTTGAGGAGGATACTGTTGAGGAGTCATTTGTTGGTAAGGAGGTTGGTTATGAGCAAAGTGATTCCCTGGATGAGAGTTCCTCCATCCAAGAGACCACGAAGTTGGCTGGTTTGGTTTTTGTGGTGTCCATGGTGACCAAGAGTTAGGATTCTGCATGAAAGTTTGAGATGGATTCCATTGATTGTTAGAATAATGTAAAGGGAATTGTGTATTCATGTGATTCATACCTTTCATATTATTCATATTGTTCCAGAAGGGTGATGGGTCTAGATTTATACCTTGATGTCGAAGCTACCAAGGCTTCTTCTGACCAATGAACTATGCTTGTTCCACATTAGGATTAGATTCCTGTAGCCTTACTTCACATGGGGAAGAGAAGGAAATTCCTTAGTGCCATGGTTCATCTCACAAAGCTGGCATACTTCCACTTTGTCAAGTGGAAACTCCTTCAGAGGGTGTTTCTTTCTCCATCTTGGACAAAATATGCCGAGTGTCAAGTCTTCTACTGTTTGTCTCTGCTTTTCTCTCAGGACATCCATTTCTGAGGAAATGGAGCTCATCATCTCTATTTAGAAGTTCTCCAGAAGGTTGCCTATTTCTGCCCGAGTGTCTCCTCCATTAGATGACTTTTGTGTTCTGTTGAAGACATTTCGGTCCAATCCCTTGTCACGATTGTTGGTTCTGGAGGATCCTCTTGAGTATCTTCAACATAAGTCGAAAATATATTCAAAGGATTCTTTCGAGATATCCCCTTTCCCCAATGGGTTCAACATATCTAGGAAATATTCCCTGATTCCATGTAATAGGATGATCTTGAGCACATCTCTTCCCATGTTAGTTTGTCCCGCCCTCTGTACATTATACAGAAGTCTCTCCACAAAGTCCTCCAAAATTTATTCCTCTTTCTAGATCATCTCAAACAGTTCTTCCCTTTTTTCCTTGGTCCTGCAATATTCTTGGTATTTACCAAGGAAAACTTGCTTCATTTGTTCCCAAGTGGTGACAGTCTCACCACCTAGAATCATAAACCATCACAGAGCATTTTCCTTCAAAGTACTTGGAAAAAGATTCAATTTTTTCTCACTAGACGTGTATTCATAGCTACGACAGAGGATATCAAACTCGAAAAGAAACTCATGTGGGTCCTCTGTGTATTTCCCATGAAAGCATGGAAGTACTGAAGGAAAAATATTCTTCATGGGGG
The DNA here is from genome assembly GCA_001517045.1 of Pseudotsuga menziesii. NCBI lineage: Eukaryota > Viridiplantae > Streptophyta > Pinopsida > Pinales > Pinaceae > Pseudotsuga > Pseudotsuga menziesii. The sequence continues at coordinate 618,532 of LPNX010818639.1, forward strand.
CCTAACCAATTGGTTTTCGAATGGGGAATTGTAGTGTGTAAATAGTCTCCATTGGGGGAGGGTTGCCCTCATTGTGATGGTTATCCCCTAATTCTTCCTCATGATCTTTAGGATCACGCCTATTATTCATATTTTCCTCTGCTCTTTCTTGTCTCTGCTTCTTCTGATTTTCCCACTCTTGCTGGAGTTGTAACCACTACTCTTTTGTGACCTCTTTCTTGACTACATGGTAAACCACCTCTGGCTCACCTCCTCCCACATTACTAGCTCTGTCTCAATCCGCAGGGACACCAAATGGTGTCACATCTTCTCTTGTGTTCTCCACCATGGAAACTGATGCTCCCAACCTAGGATTAGTTGGGCCTCTTCTGACAGATGACGATACTTGATGTTGAGCTCCGGTATAAGAGTTAGCTTTTCCAACTATATCATCAATGAACATCCTCCTTCCCAAGGTTGGACTACCTCCACGACCTAGACCACCTGTAAATTTAGTATTTTGGGGAGTTCTGGGGGTTCTGCGAATGTCACGCTGTACTCTCCTTGTATTCATGCAACCCAAAACATGCAATATTAAAAACTATTGAAGAAAGATGAATGGATGCAACTACTACTGTTTCTATCAATCACTTTCCCCGACAACGGCGCCAAAATGTTGGTCACTCTATATGCAAGTTAATACAAATAACATACAGAATGCTCAATATAAATTGTCAACCTAGGGAAGTCTTTTCATTTCAAAGATAATTCACACTATTTGTGCATAAACACTAAGTAGTTGATCAATTGAATGAAAGATGAACTATCCTACTTAACTGCTCAGTCAAACTCTTTTCGTAGCTAAGCTAATCTAAGTTACCTCTCTAGAAATTTAGAAATGCAATTACTTCCTACATTGTCACTCTAGCAATTGATTAATCTAGGAATAGGAAACTAGAATTAATTTTGGCAGAAACTTAAATCCTAACATTATCAGACCATCTGTAAATCCATCCTCACTAGTTTAATTCAACGAATCTAAGAATTGAAAAGAACAACAACTTGAATTAAACAACTTCAAACCATAATTTGACTAAATTAGCACCCCTGAAAGGACAAGTAATTGAAGGGGACTGAGCTGAGCTTGAATGTAACAACTATTTCACACACATGCATAATGGAAACTAACCTACATAGTTGACGATCACACCACACAGTTACAACTTAAAGGAGATGCAAACATTACTGTCCAAAGGACCTACAATGATAAAATCATTTCTGTTGCAGCTATGATAAATAATGAAATCACTGAAACTTCCACACTACACAACTAAAAATCAAAACATCTAATTAACTTGGCAATCTTTGTGGAAGGCGGGCCCAGCCTTCGAATAGAGATGCCAGAACTAACACAGGTTAAAATGTAGAGATAAAAAGAATCCTACTCCTTATATTAAAATAACAAATTGCAAAGTACATTTCTCTGTCATAGCTTACACAATATAATCCAATATGAACCAACCCTTAGCTCCGAATGTTTCCCAATAATTATACATGATCAATCATAACCTTCGCCCACTAATATCGGGAAGCCATGAAGATCTACGATCTTAAGGCTTCCCTATTACAATGAGGTGTATAGCTGTGAGTAGAATTGAATGAGAGCAAAGAATATAGGGAATCCTGTTGCATGAGCCATTAGTGAATAAAAGAACCAATTTAAGGAATACCCTGTCTGTGGTAGCTAAACCTTAAGCAACGGTGTGATGTCGCAGCTGAGCATGTTGCATAAATGCATGGAATGATGACCTCAGTTTGCTTCTATCATGTGGAGCTGCGACTGGCAAGTGACAGCTGGCATCGAAATCTTATCTTCCCTTCAAACCACTCGGGCTGCTACACATGTAATTCTCACAACTTGAACTATCTTTATGAAATCATGATATATTAGTGAAATTCAAGAGACAATGTTCTGATCATGACAATAATAGGAATTAATAAGATAAAACAATAATTAATCATACCTATACATATTCAACGCTCAATGTGAGGAAAGAACATCTGTCTGGTGCATAGAATGAAGTAGGAAAAGGCAAAAAGGGTATAATAGGTGTGGTCAAAAAGGGGAATTTTAGGACCCAACAATGATATCCATAGAATCCATCAGTAAATGAATATCCTTCTTGTCCCCCTACACTTTCCAAGACCTCATCTGTAAAATGAATAGGAAACTAATCATGCATGCAAGCATCATTTAATTTCCTCAAGTCGACACAAATACAGACTTCACTAGTTTTTTTATCATGTACAACCATTGGGCTTATCCACTCTAATTCTTCAATAGGATCAATAATCCCCATATCCATAATCTTGTCTAGCCCTTCCTTAAAATTCTCTTTGTATCTAGGGAATCTATAGGGTCACTGCTTGACATGCTTTGCATCCAGTTTTAGGAGAATTTTCATCTCACCCAGGTCTGCAAATATTTCTTTCATTTTTGTATCCTTTGTTAGGAACAGGTCTTGTAATTCTAGGAATAAATCAATGATTTTACTAAAGTCTCATTATCCCAGTAATCCCTAATACTTGCAAACTTCGGATTCTCAAGACACCCAATGTTCACTTTCTTTATTTTCAAGGGATTCAAAAACTTTTCAGATGATATACCTAGTTTCTTGAATGCTCGACTACCTTCAAATTTGAGGATGTGAATGTCTCGTGAATCATCATCTTTAGGTTCCCTAGACATATTGTAAACTCAATCAGGCTCTTAACTATCGCATTCCATTGTGGTAGAATTAACACCGAAATAAAAACTTCCTAAAAAATATTGGCTTTAATAACTTGTAAGGTAGCATCAATCGACGGATTTTAATCCACAAATATAAAAGTGTATTTGAATCTATTAGCCAACTCATCCCAATCGACAGTTCCTCATTGTGGTTCAATCGACGTATACCATTTTATTTGTATCATATCCAAACTATGTATGAATAAATGTACCTATTCCTTCCTGGGAACCGATCTCCATGTCACACAATAATTAACAAGATGGTCGATGTGAATCATCAACCCCATATACTTATTACCAACTTAAGGAATATTCTCACCAAACCAGATTTCTAAGAGCCTTCGACATTGAGTCCATTATGAGATGGATTGTTTATGAGCATCCCACCGTCTTGTTGGTGTAGCTTTCAGGGCCACATCAAGAGATAGCAATTGTTATGGGTCCAATACCTTTAATTCAAATTCTATCAAAAATGTGTACAAGTTAGGAAATGCTTCATATATAGGAATATCACATACCTTGGTACCCACCCATCGCAAGGATTTTGTGATTCTTGCGCATTTTCTCATTGATACTTCATGCAACCTGTTTTACTAATTTTTTCATGCTTCCCCTGAATCTAATGAGCATGGAATAACACTCCACCAAATTAATTTACCATCATATGTACGATTTATACAATCATTCACCGTAGAAGATATATTGTAAATAGTATCCAAATTCCCTTCATGATACTTACCTCTTACTAGTTCAACATAGCGTTGGACTTCCAAAGGGTCAATTGAAGTGTCTACCTCCATCTCTGAGTATTCAAATGATAATATCCTCTTTATAAATCAATTGCATGTTGGTTATCAATAGACCAATCGATCCGCAGGAGTGCTGGATAAGGGTTCGTATCATCAACAATCTCTATTACCTCAAACTATGCATAGGTTCGGATCCCTTCCACCTCGACAAGAACATGTGGTAATCGACCAACGGGAAAAATATTCAACAAGTTATCTAGTCTCAACGAAATAGGTTATCATACTAACTTGGGATTCCCCATGCTCTCCCATGTCTCGTTTCTCAAAATGTTTACATATAACCCCAAGTCGAGAATAATAAAATCCATATCATAATCACCTACTTGAGAATTCATCTGTAGTTCTCGACTAGTATTATGTCATTTATGAATATGATTGACATTATTCTATTGTTAAAGAACTCTTGCGGGTTCTTCTATTAGAGTTTATAGCTCTTCCAAAGCATCTTCATTTTTAACAAGTGCTAAAACACTTTTCAAAAAATTCTTCGGCATACTTACCTGTTCTATTGACTTATTTGGAATTGAGTGATCAAAGCTAAATGGGATGTCGATGACTGTACCTTTGTTGAATAACAAAAGAATAACATATGTCAAGGAAATTTTCTATCCATAAACTCATTTTTTGCATGAAAGAGGACCCCTTTCTCTCGTTAGACATCAAATGGAACTTTCTTTTGTGTTGCAATTTGTATTCTCATATTTTTCCATGGTTCTTCTTTATCATCTTCCTAGTGACCTTCTTTTTCATAAGGAATATAAATCGTACATATGACAGACATAATAATTTACCATCATCACCTTATGAGCATTTTAGTTTGAATTGGGGGGATTGTTCTGATTCCTAGTGACCTTTGCCTCACATTTAGATATAAGTTGTCGAAATTCCTTGATGGTATGATTCAACGCTTTACAATATGAACACGTCGATCTAGGACTTGTAAAATCTATGGCATAGGGTCGTGATTATCCACAATTATAGAAGATGACCTGTCCTCTTTATTGAACAAATCCTCCTTCTCTACCTCGACCTCTAATATTGCCAACCCCTTGGGTTGAGAGAACTGTGCATGTGACCTATCATCTTTCATTTTCTCTTCACTCTTCATCAAATAGGTATTCATTGTCTTTTCCTGCAGCAACTAATATGCCCTGTGGTACTTTTCATCATGGCCCATAGATTGACAAAACTTACAATAAATACTAATGAGTGTCCTTACTATATTTTGTAAATACAAGCATTCTTCTGAACGATGTCCCTTGGTTTGACAGACTCTACACCATGGAATACCTTGTGAACTCAATGGATTTGGAGCACTCGAAGCAAGGTATTCCAGAAAGGCTGGGCATGAATCCTTATGATGGCCTTCTATTTTACACCTCGTGTACTAGACATCTTCATGAATCTCCTTCCCCTTCTTGATAAATTGGATCTATAGTGAAAGGTTAGCCAATTGCGACTAAGTTTGTGCCATTCACGCACCAATTTATCCAACTGGTGACACTTCTAATTTCATAGCAATTTCTAAAGCTTCTATCCAGTACACTATATTCTACAACATCAAGGGACCACAAATATGGGGTAATAACGCAGTAATAAACCACTCTTTATGTTGAACACCGAAAATTTGGAAACTTACCTTAGCCATCATGGTCTTGAATCTCTAGTCGAAATCCCAGACAGATTCACCTAGTGAGTGCTTAATCTCCTTCAACTTTGTAATACACTATGACTCAGATTTAGGATTCTTATAATTGTCTATTAACCTAGTTAAAATTTGATCTAAAAACTTCGAAGGGGTTCCTGTAGGAACCATAGAGAATTTCATATACCAATCTAGAGAATGACCCCTAAAGGTCGTGATGATCTGTGCCCTTTTTACCGCCTCATCATGGACCTGTCGTATAGTCTAGACGGATTCACACAAAAACTAGTGTTGCTCAGGGTCATCCAACCCATTTCCATTAAATATAGGAAACTTCATGTTGTCCCATCCATTTTATCCCTTTGGAGCGCTAATGAACCCTTAGATGGACCACTAGTAGGAGCTTTTTGACCACTATCTTTTCTATTGCTATTACTTTTATTCAAAAAGAAGCACTTTGATGCACTTTTAGGTCCTACCTCTGATACTTGATATGTACATAGATTCATAGGTATGTCATAGTCTTAGGTCTGGTGAGGATCTGGCACGTTTTCCTTGTCTTCAGAAATATTCGATACTCCTAATCCTCGACACAAGACTCCTCATCTATATTTGGCACCAATTTGTAGTCCCCTCTTCCGGTCGCACTAAAAGTCTCTCTCATTTTCATAATCCTTCTCCTCTAATTTGATCAAAATATTCTCCCACTCCTTAGGTGGCCACCCTCTTCATCGATCTCATTATCATCTTGGGACATTTCATCTCACTCTTCCCATATTCTCCAAACCTTTTTCCTCGCACTACCCATGTTCTCCACACACAATGATTTATTATTCGTCAGACTCCATCTACGGAATCCATTTTTCACATACCAACATTTTAATCCAATGTTTTAAGGATTTAAGGTATCTATCTCCAGGACCTTGAAAAATATCTCTCTCAGTTTCATTATATGAATTAATAGTATCCACAGTGAGCTCACTAAAATACCCTTCTAGAAAGGTGTCTACCTAGAAATCAACCTCCCTAGAGATGGTATTATTAACACTCTCTATTCACCATATCAGTTTAGAAATCCAACCTCTAGGTTCACCTCCTTGGAAATTTCTCTTCTGGAGTGCTAATATTTCCAACCATTCATATAATATAACATGGAATTCACTAAAGAAAATATCATGGATATATGAGTAAACATACGTTCGTAACCATTCCCCTATAGTCATTTGTTACCCTTTATTTTCTTTTCGCGCAAATTATTGATCGTTTTGTTTTATCCAATCCTAAATCTCAGGCTTCGTTGGGAGCCAAAACATCTCCCATTCACAACAATCCTGGTCTCAACAATGAAACCATTTGTTGGCTTATCTTTGATTGTACTTGGTTCAACATCTGATCTAATTAACAAAACCCAAAGGTACCAGCTCAATAGGGTTTAACCTCGTCAACAACACTTGCGACACAAGTGAAGTCTCACCTGAGATAGCTATAGGAGCTACAGGAATAAGGATTCTACAATGTTAAAGGGGACCTTCTCATCTTAAGCATCAACTGACAGGTCGTCACACATAACTATTAGCAAATTGTTACAACCCATGCATAGATTCAAAAAATATTCATAACATCCATTAAACCTTGTTGATTCAATTAATTAATCAGAAGCTAGCATGTTATCATAAGTCCCAACAATACACAAAGTAAAAAATTCACACAAATATCATGGACCATTTGACACATAAAGTTTGTTGTGGAAACCCATATGGGAAAAACAACAAAATTGTTCATTAATTAGCAAGATTCAGATCTCCAACACTTTGGTCTATGCACATAGCTTGCATATGTATCTCCACAATCTCCATTACATTCAGTCTGTGCATGCAACTTGTGGATCGACAATACTTCCTCGACTCTTATTCATCTCTTTCATACAATGCACACAGTGTGCTAACGTTACAGGCTCTTCCTCACATCAACATCTATTTTTCTCCATACAAAACTCGACTGAATAAAACAACATAGAACTCAACTTATTGAACTAAAGAGATCTAAATCCCCCAAAAGCCCAACCCTTTACATTTCTATAGGCTCTATCGGCCGCCTTTACTCACCCTTTACTTCCCGTGCCCACTACTCGAAAGTGGACAAATCTTCTAACTAACTCACTGAATTTTCCATCGGACTTTATCAAAACAATTACTTTTCCCCAAAAAAATCCAAAATGGTTGGAGTTGATCATTTCAACATGTGCTCCGTCGCAACCCTACACACTGCGACCAAGTTTTCCATCTTAGAACCAAAACTTGTTTAACATTACCTAGGACCAACATCCCTAGATGATTCATATAGGTCCTTAGTTTCCTCTTATTCCCTTTTAAGGTATTGAAATCCATCCTTACAATCCAAGGCATTATAGGAGGAACCATATTCCAGTTGGAAGTTGGTGGCCTAACATCCCCTTTAGAGGGCCCATGTAATGGTTTGAATCCTTGTTCACGACCCAGGAATCCTAGATGCTTCATTTAGAGCCTAATTACCTTGTTCTCCTTCCTCTACAATGTTTAAGTACATGAAACCTATCCCTAATGTACAAACCTTCCCAAGACACCGAAATTAACATCTAACACCAAATATCCTCATTAGAGGGACTATGTGGTGTTTGAGGTATCAACCATGGTTGAAAAATGCATTTTCTATTCATTTTCAAAATAGAAAATTCTTTAGGTATAAGCATAAAAAAATAGTAATATAAACATGTAGATATTTTCAATACCTTCAAATGAACTAAAGACCTCCTAGGAATGATGCCATGGGTAGAAAGTTATGGAAAAGTTACTAAAGTATATTTTTATATTAAAAATGGCCCATGCGTGTTTTGGAATGTGCACACTTTATTAATGCAAGGGCACTCCTAAAACTTCGTGTGTTGTTATGCGTGTCTATTTGGAAAAAAATGTGGTAATCTGCATTGTAAATCAAAAGGCACTGAAATGGTAGAAAAAGGAACACATACAAGTTTTTAAGAAAACATGCATGTTCCTACATGAACGTGTTCTTTTGCACTCCATTGTCGCTTTTTCGCCCATCATTATCTTGTGAGTGCCCTAAATCATAGTTAAGTATGGCCAATGATAGTCTAGCATGGTCAAACATACTCAACTATGACAAAATAGTGAACCATAATCATTCATAACCAAACATGGTAAACAATGATCAATGGCCAATAATTATTAATTAAGGTAAATAATAGTCAAACATAGTAAAATATCATATTATTTATATTAATATTTTAATCTAGAAATTTACTAATCCTCTTTTATGGATGTGGATCATCAACCATCATTAGAACAATTCATGTGAACCATCATCAGAACAATTCATCAATTGATGTTGAACCTATATGGAAAGGTATCGTGTGAATTCCAATACGAATAGTTAACTCAGGTATTACTTGAGGGGATCAATAAATAATATACGCCACCATAATCCTTGAAGTGTTAGGAGCTCTACAAATTCCCACTTCAAGGACGGAACTAAGGTCAGGTTCTCTCCTCACTCATCTTAGTGCCCTAGCCAGTATGTTTTGGAGGGTGATAGGTCAACCCCCTCTTGAAGTAACGTCACCTTTTATTACTTAATTTACCCACATTTAATATTGTTGTTATAACAATTTTAAGGAAAAGAAAGTTACATTTAACTACCAATCTCAACAATGTAAATAAAAAACTAAGCGTAAGTTTTATTACTATGTGGATCCCACATATAATAATTTCTTGATAATGAGAGAAAAAATTCTTGCATGAAAGAAGATGGAGGCTTGCTCATACTTATCATTGTATTACCATGTGAAACCCATAGGGAAATGGAATGAGATAATTTTCTTTTTCTTTTTCAAGTCGAAGCTGAAGACTCACTTGCCGAGGCAAAGGCTAAAGCAAAATTACATTCGAAAGCAAAAATGAAAAGAAAAATAATGTCGTGTCAATCTAATTAGCAAGGTTGCACAAAGGCAAAGGTGAATGTCGTCAGCTTAGGTAAACATATCAATTTATTCTCCAATGTTAAAGGTGGCTGTCCTCACCTTAGGTATACATCTTCATTTAATTAATTACGTTGGAACGTTCCCTTTCGCAAATTCCACGTTGCCGCGACATGCTAACCCTGTTCCATCTCTCCTTCATGAGATTATCGAGCTGGGGAATGTTAAAAATTAGCAGGATACAGTCTAGGGTGGCAGACACACAATAAGTTTTTAGATGCTCAACAAGCCAAGGAGTGCGCATAGTCGAGTAGAGCCAAACCCTTATTCCCAAATACCATATCGTGGTGCTCAAAACCTTATCCCTCCCTGCCATAGTACCTACGAGCATCGAATAACGATGCAGAGCCTTGAAGGCTAGGATTAAACCAGATCTTCGCCACCCCACGTTGCAGGTGCGGAGGTGATGGACTTATGTGCTCCCACGCTTCGAGGATGATGAAGGTTCTCGAAAATGCCTTCGTTGCCAAGGTTAACATGATGGTCATTGCTCGGATCGAGGGGCGACGTGTCGCTGGTCTGTGGAGAGGTCACCCGCATCTGGGAACAATTACTTAATTTTAAATTAATCAATTTAGCAAATTGAAATTTATTTAATATTTTTTAATTATTAAAAATAGTTTTTATTATTATTTAACTACAAGCGATGATGATGGTGGTGGTGGTGGTGGTGCAATGAGACCAACTTTGATTTATCTGACCTTAAGAAGGATAATACTTGGCTTACTTTAAAATCTTGTTTCTATGCTAAAAAAAACTTACCAAGAAGCTTTCTGAGCTCACCATAATTTTGGCATGTTAGGAGGTTATAAAGGTTTGTAATTTAACAAATACTATGAAACTCAGATCTAATGTGGCTATAAAAAGGCACTCTAAAAGAAAGTGATTTTCATCCTCAAAACTCATAGACTCACACGGATAGAAAACCCTTCCTCCCATGGAGTTTTAGGAATAGAACAGAACCTTGTTTCACTATGGACTTCATGAGAGTATGTTTTAATCTTGGATATAATAACTTTCTTTCGTGAACTAGTTACTACCAAGAGATACTTCTGATCTTCCAAGTTAGGATTAAAATGACCTCCTTATAGTATCTTACTTTTCTCTTAACTGCTAAATTTTCCTCACACCAAAATTTCTCTTTAAAATTAGAAGTAATAATATTTTTGACAATATCAATGCTTTACAAAATGTCATTTTCATCAATGTCTCAATAGTTTAACCAAGCAATGGTATCTTTACACCAACACCGCTTGAGCTGCAGGTGGTTTTGAATTGAGTTTAAAGCAATTTTAGGAATTATCGTGTTTCCCATGTTATTTATCTTATGTTTGTACATCAAGTACCTAGTCATATCCATGCTCTCGATGGGGAAAGGCCCACTTCTATGAGGAGAATACAATAATGCATATTGCTTTTAATTTTGAGGTTATAAGTTATAAACCACTTCTGGATTTGCTCAATCTTAATCCAAGATTTTTTAGAATTGTTGTACCCCGATACTTCACAACCATACAAGATAATAGGGATGATAAGAGTTTCAAAGAGGAACTTGTTTTTATCCCACATGACCAAATTAGATGATTTACAGTTATTTTCAATACCAAAATAAGCTTTCCACCCTCCATTAATCTTTTTCTCAATATGATAGTTCCAATTGAGCTTGTGATGAATATCAATTCTGAGATACTTGTAAGAAGTCACTTCCTCTAGATTTTTATTATCAAAAATAAAATTTGCATAGGTGCCTTTCTTAGATTTTTGTCTTGTCTATGTTAACAATGATACCCATGTTAGTGAAAAAATCTTTAAGAATTCTTAATTTCTTATCGAGATCAGAAGGACGCCTTGCCATAAGAACAATATCATAAGCATAAAGTAGGAGGATGATAACTATCCAAGTTAAGATTGTATCGGCGCAACCTGCCTCTTCTAAACACTTTTCTAGCTTATCAATGTAAATGCCAAAAAGAGTAGGGGAGAGGGTGAAATTTTGTTTAACTCCAATATTACAATTTATATCCTTTGTCCACCCCTCATTATTCTTAAACTTGGAAATGACCTTTTCGCATACTCTTATCGTGGTGACTCTCAACTTAAAAGGAATCTTAAGCTCCTCTAGCCTATTCCACAGGTTATTTCTAGGCATTGTATCAAAAGCTTCTCTAAAATACACAAAGAAAAAAAAATAGGCCAGACTTATTATTACAAAATTCCACTACAATGATCCTAACTATAACGAGGTGGTCTATGGTTGAATGATTCATTCTGAAACCTGCTTGGACCTTAGCTCGCTTACCTTCAATTTCTATCCATTCATTGATAGAAATTGCATAGGCGCCTTTCTTAGATTTTTGTCTTGTCTATCATAATAGTTCGATAATTAGAGGGGTCATATTTATCACCACTTTTGAAAATAGCAATAATGAGGCTTTGAGTGCAAGGTGTAGGGAACTCTTGCTTGACCACTAGATTAAAGAGTTTGTGGATGTGTGGGATGAGGACAAACTCTCAAATTTTTAAGATTTACGCTTGGTAGCCTTAAATGTCTTTGTATTTTCTATTTTCTAAGCGCTTAACCCCATAATCAATGTCTTCTCACAAGAAAATTTCTTTCGTTATAAGAAGGGTTTGAATCTTATCTCTGAAATTCGAGGATTCATAAATCTTGTTAACATATGAATTCCAATCTTTTAAAACAATTTTATTGTCTTCTTTTACTTTCCAAATTAAAATTTGGAAAACAATTATATATATAATTTTAACTATATTTTTTTTCAAAAAAATATAGTTATTTTCCAAAATCTAAACATAAAAAACATATTGGTGGAATCAACTTGAAATTAAATCCTAAGCAATGATAAAGGCTCTAAAATGGGATTAACCATTTGTATTACATATACTATATGGTTGTTAATAAAGGCATAGATGCTTTTAAAATAAATGTTGTAATAATATAATGACTATCACTATTAGTAGGCTTGCAAGCTCATAGGAACAAGCAAACGTGGAGGTGTTCTCTTTAAAATTTTGTTATATTTCAAATAATTAAAACCCTTATTAATTACAACCTTCATTTGTTTCTTGATGTCGACTTAATGTAATTAGTAAAATATATAAATTTGTGGATGGATGAATTATACTTACATTTACAATTATGGGACAATATTCTCTATTCCACTCTTGAGTTGTAAGCGCAATCATTTGTGTGTGGGGAAAATTTGAAGGATCCATAGATTTCTCAAAGTGTGTAAACCTTGGTGAATCTTACTAATTCTTAAATTTGCTAACATCAAATGTTTGATTATCTTTTTGTAAAAGTATTCCACTTTGTGTGGGGAAAATTTGAAGGAGCCATAGATTTCTCAAAGTGTGTAAGCCTTGGTGAATCTCACTAATTCTTAAATTTGCTAACATCAAATGTTTGATGATCTTTTTGTAAAAGTATTCCACTTTCTAAAAAATTTATATAGCTTTTGGAAAAAAATGGCGATTTTATAGTAAAAAAAATTATCTTAGCGAATTTGGGTGAATTATGTTTGAAAAAAAAACGAAATTAGTAAAGCTTTTTTGGAAAAAAGGTCGAAAAATAGCCCATGTGTTAAATTTTGCCAATAAAATTTTCCATGCTTATGTGATGATTAACATAACTACTTGGAGTTAATTCATGACTTGCTTGTGTGTTTCTTGGATTTTAAATAAGTCTTTTTTTTGTAAGATATGCACATTATATTATTTTACAAAATATTGTACAAAATACATTTGGTTGACCTACCAAGAAGGAAACCAAGCCATCCATTGAGTCAAGTCCACATAATTCCACAATTTAAACCTAAATGAAATAGTAATAAGCGAGACAACCATTTAGGAAAGAAAAATATGCTACACCGCAAACCTTAAACATCTAAATACAAAATAGAAAAAAAATAATCAAATCAACCCCTTAAGCTTCATAAGAGATTGTGGCAACATGCACCTTATCCTTAGGAAACTGGTTGTTGGATTGACTCTCAAGGGGATTGGTTTTGAATACGCTTTCCATAGTGAGATTTTCTAAAGTGTTGATATAGTGGATTAACTCCTTAATGGAATTTAATATTAGTTTTAGGCTATCATTGATCTTCATAGTTTGGCCCTGGTTCCATTTAGTGATTTCTTCCAGTTGTTTCCTAGGCTCATGCTTGTCTCTACAATTATACATCAATGCTTTTCCAACCAGGATTTTCATTTACCAATAGAGAAACACAGTCCTGACATGCTTAGTTTCTTTGGTTCTAGAAGATCCCACATCATCAACCCAAGACTCCCACTCCATAAACACCTTAGATGCTTCTTACAACAGCTTCTCATGCTCGTTTTCCTACTCATCTTAGCTGAAGAACTGCATATTCTACTTTGAAACAACATGATAGAATATCTACTTAGATTCCACAACTTCTCATTTCAACTAGGGAATATGAAAACCCTGTTGTATTCTCCCCCTATTGTTGATATTCCTAGGCTAAATAACATTGTGCTAAGATCCTCCTCAACTAAGACACCTCTATCCCAAACACGTCACACAAACATTCATTTGGACAACTTCTCACCACTCTTCGAGGGTGAACAAATACTAACAAAGCTCTAGTACTAGAAATCACAAACGAGTTGTTTAATACATAGCATGTCACATGCCCCAATTTGCAGAACAATTTAATGTCATTGAGGAACATTATGTTATATTTTATGCTAAATATTGTAATTAATGACCAAGTGGGGTCAAGGATAATTAATGTATTTCAGAATATTTTATTAATAAATAAATAAATGATGAGACAACATCTTAGGGAAGCTACTAAATGAGTGTTAACTAGTCACTTAGTGGAGGATACTAAATGGAGAGTATACTTACAAGTGGCAGCATCCTCAAACTACTTCTAACTGTTGCAGGTGACAACTTCCCTATAATTATGGTCATGATTCCCCAAGAAAGTGGAATAGGAGCATGTGGCTCATTAAGTAAAAATTGACCCAGAAGACCTAAGCATTGATATAAAATTTTCCATTGAAGACAGCTGAGCCTACTCATTCTGGAATTGTGATCATTCTAAGTGAATGAAGTGGACATGAGAAATTCGATGGAGGGGACTTGTTGAAGTGAGTTTGAGGGGTTAACTACTGAAGATTGAACTTGTGCAGCTTCTCTAGGCTGAAGTTCTTATTGTTGTGAGCAGGGCTGAATTACTGCTGTATATTCAGTCAAGCGACAAAGGATCTCAAGGTTACATCTTTCTCCCATTACTCTACCAGGAGGACTAGGAAGCAGGCTCAGGGGTCCTGAGAAAGTGCAAACTAAGCTTTCTCCACGAGTTGGTTGGGAGGAACAGCCTCCTTAAGTTGTTGTCGCCTCATACATTGACACGTTTTTATTTGTTCAGGTTTATTTATAGTTTATCTACTATTTTCAAAAAAAGATTACTAGTTTTCAAGATATGCATATTATTGATTTATTAGGGTTTATGAAGTAAAGAGCATTGTTTATTGATAAAATTAGAGATTAGTAGATTATATTTAAAACAGTAAGGACATTGCTAAACGAAAATGATTAGAAAGAAATTACCACACTGTATTTTTCCACGCCTTGTATAAGGCAGTACTCTAGTACAGCTGGTTTTTTAAGTTAGATGTGTAGATTTGTTACTAATTCTTAATGTAAAATGCAAATAACTTCTTCTATAGATTTATATGATTTATTTACAGAAATTTAGCTATACTTGTTCTGTTTAATGGAAATAACTGCATTATCTAATTACGGGAAAATAATAGATTATATATTAATCACTAATAATTATATTAATCATAGTATTATTACTAGTATTAATAATTATTATAAATACATTAAATAAAGTGTAATAAACAAATATAGGAACATTAAACAAAATAGTACTTAGGGTTAACCTAGCTAGTACTTTATAGGACATTGTAATGATTTATTCTAAATTTACATTTACACTCTGTTCCGAACACAAATGTATTTACTGTAACCCTCAAGAATTGCCTAGGGTTTACAAAAGATAGGTTTTTATCTCTATAAATAGACTTTCATATTCTTATTTAAAACATAAAAAAAACTAATAGCTATAATAATTATTCTATTTAAAAATAAAATAAATACAGATGCTAAATTTATCCTAAAAAACCATTTAAATACAGAACTGTAGGTTATCTAAAGATAATAACCAATTTGAAAGAAACAAAATGTAGTAATCCACCTAATAACATGGTATAAATTCAAATAGTAAAAATACCTATAAATCATTCATATTAAATGAAATTTTTAAAATTAAATAACACTGTCAACAATTTAATAGAGACGAAATAAAATAAGTGTAAGGGCCTATGGCCTTTTATAAATATCGGTCGAGGCTTAACCCTACTCAAAACAAACTATATAAATTTAAACAGAACAGTAAACCGAAATTGTAACCATTATTTTTCATAACAAGTAAAAACCATATATCTATTTACAAGTCTCGTTGAATAAGACAGTGGTCAAAAGAGTATCGTCACGGCTTAAGCCGAGTGTGAAAAACATAAAGTTTTTACATCTTCTAGGCCGTAAGGCTCTTTCAAGAAAATCCTAGGTCATGGCTGCAATAGCCTTCAAGTTTCACGCCCATAATACCCTCTAGGGTTTTAAAGTAGTACAAAAACAAAACAACAAGAAGTAACAACCTAAGAAGTAAACCAAGGCCGAGCCATAACCAGCAGGGAAGTTTCTTATCTTTCTGACACATCACAATGCAAGAGAAAACTCTCAGTGCAACTGGGGCTTACCAGGGTCTACATATCTTAAGCTTGAAGGAATGATCTTGTTTCCAACATTCGAAGCTATGAAGAGAACCTGCACGGAGCAACCATTGAATGGTTTAAAATTGTTTTAATGTAAATATTGATTTTCCATTTTTTTTCTTTTTAAAAAAAAACCAGGACATGCCATTACCTGCTAGCGCTTTCATTTTATAGAAGCCGAGAATGCAAATCCCTTGGGCCAATTTGATGGAATTTTGGAGAGCGATGCCTCAAAATTTAATGCGCCATATACAATTGGAAAACCCTAAGTCATGAATTTGAAGGAAACAAGCACTACTCCAACCAGAACAAGGAACACTCCTAACTTAAAACACTGTTCTCTGGGCTTATGTAGAACGAAACTCACGGTCCTCAGCCTAGTGAAGGAATTTTTCTACTAAGCACTTTACCCACAGCAGTTGTTAATACATCAAAACCAGTGTATACTTCTCACAGGGTTGAGATCGCAATGAAATTGAGAACCTGGAGGTCAACAAGAAACAATGGCAGCCACAAGCTCGCAGCTCGGCTGAACCAATCTAAGGAACCCTCTCTTTGCGAAATGAAGGGTAGGGTTTCTTTGTAAGTCAACTTATCTCATGGACAAAACAATATCCATGTGTCCACCCAAATGATTTCCTCTTCATGGGTGCAATTCAATAGTTGATTATGTTGTTTCAATTTGCATATAAATCATTGCAAACAAAAGTAATAATCATTAAGCAATGTAATTCCTTTTGATTGCCTTAGTATATTATAATCCTTGAGTTGTATTAGAACATAGTTTATAATGATAGGTAATTTTTTTATGGTTATTGTTTGTAGAATAAAATAGGATAGAGTTAATTGGCTATGTTTGTAAAACATAGGGAGATGATATCCCCTTAACCAAAAATTACATCAAGAAGGATAATCTAATAAATTCTTGAGGTTGTCTTTTGATTTTGTAGAGTTGAGAGTAAAATGGTAACTAGGACCAAGGCAATAATAGGATCTCCTATATTATATTAACAAGCAACCTTATGTCAAGATTTTACTAAACATCTTTGTGTAAAAGTGTTGTTATAGCTAATGGGTACACCAGGAAATTGAGGTGTAAGATACAAATAAAAAGAAGTCAAGGTTAAAACTGTAAAAGTTTAAGAAGGCATTCTTTTAGCTAGGAAGAGAATCTTGATCCAATTGCACTGTGTAGTTGGGGACACAAGTAAGTGCAGTTCTCATGCTTTATATAAGAGATTCAATTGTAACTCTAAACATCTAAACAATGAATATACAGTTAAGGGTCAATATAGTTTTGTTTATATTTTGAGAAAAACATTTAATTAGAAAACCCTAGGGTAAGGATAAATGTGAGATACATATAATGTCGTTGAGTGATCTAAGCTTTAAACTACGAACTTTGTTTCTTCCTATTTAAACTCTAAGATCACAATTACTATAAGCAAGAGTACACGTATTCTTTATAATTTATCTTAATCATCTAGATGATTTTCAATTCATTTTGATAGTATTTGGTCATGCATTTAACCCATGTGTACGCACTTTTGTTTTTAACATTTTTATGGAGTTTTTGACGACATATATAAGATCAACGTTACCTCTTATGGAGACAAGCTGCATTTTAAACATTCTAAGTCTAGCATCATATTTATGCTAGAGAAGTATCTTCTTGACTTGATTATATACATTATTTTTACTGGAACATACGCTTACCAATTAAAACCTGTAAAGAACCATCAGTCCCATTGTGTTAGCTATAAGCTAAGTAAGCCCCAACCACACCTAAGAAAATTTTCCTACTTGTCAAAAGAAAAAAATAACACTTAGCATTAGTAAAAGACGGATTTCTTTTCTACACTAAGTAATCCCCACTCACACCTACGAAACTTTCCCTACTTGTAAAAAGAAAACAATAACACTTAGCATTAGTAAAAGACAGATTTCTTTTCTACTTTCTGGAAAAATATAACTGCTAGGTTTAAACAGTACTAACACAGTATTTAAAAATAAGCTTTTGAGTTATACAGAACCATATAAAGAAGTAATCTTCCTTTCTCTTGCAAACTGTTAAATTATCTGCTAACAATTAGTGGTTCATTAGCAAGGACTTTGGACATTTTATGTCACATAATTTTTTTCCAATTTTTACAAATTTTTGAGTTATTACATAGTACCTCCAACATCACAAAATGATAGATATACTTGAGAGAGTAACATTCATCATTTTCCTATAATCACTTACCCACCACCTCCATAAGCGTCATTAAAATGGAAATAAATGAACCAACATGTAAACACTAAGTCATTTGATCACCTATGATCATGTTAAATCCATCCCTTGTCCTCTAGCTCCAATCCAAGTACAAAATCATGTCAAACCAAAAACTACTAAATCTCCATGGATAGATAAACCCTCTCCTCCAATCATGCGTCGTTCCAAGTGCTAAGAAAATCATGCCAATTTTCAGTGCATCACATCAAATGTCCCCTCATCAATTTAGACAGTTGGGCAAATGGTAGCCTCCATATATAACCTCGAGATCTGAGAAAAAAGGTCCTCAGTGCCAAAATTGGTACAATCTTGACCCAAGTCTAAGGCTTCAATTGACAACCAATCTATGTTTATCCCTTCACCTTGTCGTTCGAGACCAATGTTTGCTAGGTGATCGACTAGTTTGTTTTTAGTTCAACAAATATGTAAGGGAGTAAGGTACGATCAATGAATGTTATTTTGAAGAATTATAGCTAGATTCTTAATTTTAGGATCCAATCTCCAATTATTGGAGATATAATTGATAGGAGCACCATTCACATGTTTCTAGGGAGTAAGGTACGATCAATGAATGTTATTTTGAATAATTCTAGCAAGATTCTTAATTTTAGTATCCAATCTCCAATTATTGGAGATATAATTGATAGGAGCACCATTCACATGTTTCTTGAGAAAATTCTCTATTTGTTGGGAGCATGGAGGGTTCATTCGGTGAACTTATTACATATCACGATCATTCATGAGATATTAAAGAATATCCGTAGTTTCACTAAATATTTGAAAACTTTCTCCTAAATATATTGTTGAACCCCCCTCACAATACACCTTTCCAATTAATAAAACCCCTAGTTTCATCATATATTGTAGGTATCCATTTTTATCAACCCATTTTAAATACCCCCTTTAAATCATATTATCAAGTTTTAATGAACATGAGACCTAACAATTTTAGTATAAGAAAACAGGATGTTAAATAAAATAATAGTATAATGTTAATAATGATCCCATCATATTGTAGGGGTGGCTGATCAATTTGTAGCATTGGATAGTGGAAGACCTGACGAAATAGAAACGAGGAAGGAAAAATGCATAAAATCCAACTCAGTCAAGAGATGAATGTAATGAAGAATGTGAAATACTGATACTCCAATAGTTAGTGCAATGCTTATAAAATATGAGAACTGCAGATGTTTCACACCACAACATGCAAATATACCAATTTATATCATGTAAATACAAGTATAGACATAGAGAGATAATGTTTTCTATAAGCTTAATAAATTAAACTCCATAAAAATGCAAATGAAACCCTTTCTTTGATGGACTTCCCTACATTTCATTTTTTTTATTTATTGAGAAAAAATCTCAACAAACACTTGATTTTCTCTATGAATAAACTAAAATAAACAAGTAGTATTGATTCATGGGGAGAATGTATTAATAAAATTTTAAACATGTTTAAAAAACTTGAAACAATCCATTAACAAAAAACTTAGTCTTAATGAAATATTTCTTATCTATTGTGCTAACTTTTCTCTTCCTTAATTGACCATCTTGTATAAAATCACTTTCTACATTTCATAAAACAATTAGCAAAAAAATCTATTTCGCATGCTCTCTCTCTCTCTCTCTCTCTCTCTCTCTCTCTCTCTCTCTCTCTCTCTCTCTCTCTCTCTATATATATATATATATATATATATATATATAATATTTAACAAAAATCAATAATCGAGGCTCAAGTCGAGACTTGTAATCCATGATAGGGGAGCATGGCTATTAGCATCCTGAGCCAAAATATTTTGTAGTTCCTTCATGTTCTCTAGGAATAGGTCGTCGACAGGATTCAATGGGTAATCTGATAAGGCACAGACTTCTGTGACATATAGGAGGAGTCGGTGGGAAGATAGGCCTTTGTGGGAGGCCTCCAAATATATGAATATTAAGTTATATATATGAATCTTTCCAATGATTTGCATTTTATTCCTCATCCCACCCAAATAAAACAACCCCCAATATTTATAAAACTATGTCAAATTAAACCCCCCCCCTGATCCTTTAATACGAGGAAATATATTTTTATGTTTTTAGGATTATTCAAACCCCCAAGATGAATGGACGTGATATGATATTGCCTCACTAGTGAACTCCCCGTGGTTGGGAGTCAGCAACCATGACAAGCTTAATGAAACCTTGTTGGGAGAAAATGAGGAGGCCTTGAATGAGAGCTTGTAATTGTGTTTTGTTGTTACTATTGCATCCCATAAAGATAGCATATACCCAAATTATCCTTCTAGATTCATTCTTAAGGAATACATCCAATCTTTCATGAACAAGGTTTCCTTTAGAGGCTCCATCAAATTTGGTCATCATGAAACTTGAGTAAGGATGAAACCAACCACCTAGGATTAAGATTGAAAGTGATTTTTAGACAAGTGGCAGAGATAACTTAGAAAGGTGTAGAATCCAAGAATATAGGATGGGTCACTCTATGTTGAAGCATTCCAATATTATTCATGTCAATGTGAAAAGTTGATTTTTTCCATAATGTATTTCTTGATTTGGAATCATATTTGTCCCTCTATCAACTAGGTTTCTTTGAATATCGATCAGTTTATCTCTTTCCATCTCTCCCAAAAGGTGAAGTCAAGTAGAACTCATCAAATTCTATTCATTATTTTTTAATTGAAATCATTTGGTCTCCAAGATTCAATGGTGGATCAAATGCACTCTCACTACCTATATGAGACTCTAAGTGTATTAGCACCATGATTCCACAATGATGAAGACAAATGACATAGGTTGAGGATGTAATTAAGGGTTTTTTCCTCTTTCCTATATGAAGGACATCTTGAGGGATCTTAAAATCCTTGTTTCCATAATTTATCCCCATGTAAGTGATCATCCTTTGGAAATCAACAAGAGGAAGGTAGAGATATGGGGCCAAAGATTCAAAGTCCAAATCTACTGTCATGTCCTCTTTTCCACTCTACTATAATCAGGAAGAACAAGGAAATAATGTTAGTTTAGATTGTAGCTTAATTTAGAATTATAGCCCCACTTGAGAATGTCTTTCCCCTCCACAAATTGAATTCATAATTGAATAAGTTTTCTAGAAAGATACTCCTATTGCGCTTGGTCTCCATGAATATTCCATTGTTCCAAGGGGAGCGATGATCTAAAGAGTGGAGAGGCTATGTTGGTATTCCAATACTAATTGAATTGATTGATATTATGGGATAATATATGTTCACATATAGGCTTCCAATTGGGTTGAATATTTCGTTGTGGGGATTGTTGCTAAGAATCCTCCTAGAAAAAAGATATTTTTCCATCCCTAATTTCCCAAAAGTTGTGTTTTTGAGTAGGAGCTTGATTATACCATAATGCATTCGAAACCATGGATACAGAATGCTAGCTAGCCAATCTAATCAAACCTTGTATTAGTGCATTAGTTCTAGTAGAAATTGGGCTTGTTGTAAGGAAAGACCTATTCTCAAGTACTTTGGCACATATACTATAGGGATATAGTAAAATACACATGAATATGACAATATTTTGGAGTAACAATTTCTTTATAGGTCCACATTGTGATCACAAGAATGATTGTATCTTCAGAAAATAGTAAGTAACCTTGAAAGTCTCTATTGTAAATTATGTCTATCTATTGGGAATGATGAAAATTACTTACAAGCATATCCATTGCTACAAGAATGTACAATCAATACTTACCTAATGAAGGGTGATGAGAAAGTCTAAGCTCAAATAGAAAATGCACAGTTTAATCATCCAAGGGGTGGGTTCTGTGGATGTAGATGAGGATGATTTGGTTGAGGTTGAGTTCAATAAATATGTTATAACTACATCCATATAGGACACCATGCTAGATATTTCCCAAAACCTACTTCAACATGTTCTCACTGTAAAGCACTACACCATACTATCAGATTGTTTGCAACTCATTGCGAAGTGGTAGGCCAAAAAAAAAAATATCAGAACCAACTCCAAAATGAAAAAAAGAATGTTCAAAAGATTATGGTGTAACCAAGGGACAACCCGCCGACTGTCACTATTGTTACTAGAAGAGAAGCTCCAATAGGATAAGATAAACTGAGTCACTTATAGGCCTCACAAATCTTACTGGGATAACAACGATGGGTACCCTTTGATTTATAGAAAGAGAAAGAGGTCTTCTTTGAGGCGTGGATCACAAGAATGATTGTATCTTTAGAAAATAGTAAGTAACCTTGCAAGTCTCTATTGTAAATTAATTCGATCTATTGGGAATGATGAAAATTACTAACGAGCATATCCATTGCTACAAGAATGTACAATCAATACTTACCTAATGAAGGGTGATGAGAAATTATAAGCTCAAATAGGAAATGCATAGTTTAATCAGCCAAGGGGTGGGTTATGTGGATGTATATGAGGATGATTTGGTTGAGGTAGAGTTCAATGAATATGTTATAACTACATCCATATAGGACACCATGCTAGATATTTCCGAAAACCTACTTCGACATGTTCTCACTGTAAAGCACTACACCATACTATCAGATTGTTTACAACTCATTGCAAAGTGGCAAGCCAAAAAAAATCAAGATTAGAACCAACTCCAAAATGAAAAAAAGAATGTTCAAAAGATTATGGTGTAACCAAGGCACAACCCGCCGACTGTCACTATTGTTACTAGAAGAGAAGCTCCAATAGGATAAGATAAACTGAGTCACTTACAAGCCTCACAAATCTTACTGGAATAACAATGATGGGTACCCTTTGATGTATAGAAAGAGAAAGAGGTCTTCTTTGAGACATGGAATTAATTTATGGTAAGGGATAATGGACATTGGACGTAGAATTCTCCTCCAATATTTGATGAACAACATGTCTATGACATGTCGCCTCACTTCGAGTGATCCACTCTAGTGAGTTCAATAGGAAAGGTAAACACTTCAAGCAATTTCTTAAAAAGTTGTTTGGATTTAGTTAAGGATGACATTGCATTAGAAAATTTATCTAGTATGTTACAAGAACCAAAATAAAATATTATAAAATAAAAATATGTAAATCACATTCATATAAGAAGGAATACTAGGAGATAACTATGAATGAATGCTCAAATTGGGGATTATGATATGGATTTCATTATATTAGATCTAGGCTCAGATGTTATCATTCTGACTAAGAAAACATCGAAAAATATGGGAAATCCTAAACTAGTGTTGGAATATCAAGCAATAATGAGAGGGGGAGTGAATCAATATTGATCTATCTTAGTTATTATTTTCCACTTAAAGATAAAATCATCAATAAAAAAAGAACACACAATATTATTGTGGAAGCCCAATTGGGAAAACCAACAACACTTTCTATCACTACAAAAGTATATTTAAAAATAGTTTTCAAGCACCAACTTGATGGATGCACCAACACCCAAGTTTTTCGGCTACAATTGAAGGATGCACCAACACCCTATTTACCAACAACATTGTAAAGAGGCTATGACCCCCTACAGGCTTGTAGCCTGTCATTACGCCTCCGTACCTCCCTATTATGATAATTTGATCTCTGACTTATGTACACCTTTAGATATTCCAATTGAATGTACAATATTATTATCTGAAGGTTTAACTCTTTTATTATATGCCCTCAACCGTGCCTCTTCATATAATAGTCACGTATCTTCGTTGTGACTCTTTAGAAATTTCTTGCATGATTTCATATTGTCAAACATAAATCCTTCAAAATCTACCTTTCTGCAACGACCTTTCCATATTTATCTTTTCGCAAACCTTTTTTCCGCAATTTACGGGCATGCCTTTTTTTCCACAATTGCAGGTGCACTTTCACATCCTCCTTCTTCAAACTCCTTTTGCAACAATATTTTCACAATCTCCAATATTTGGGAACTCCTTTCTGCAATTGTGGGTTGTGGGTTACAGGGATACCTTTCAATTTTTTGAGTCAGGATTCCACATTTACTTTTTCCATAATGATATTTCCACAACTTCCTTCCACAATTGCAGGTTGTTGGTTGTGGGGTTTCCTTTCAACTTTTTTGAACCAGGATTCTGCATTTACCCTTTCTGCAATGATCATTCCACAATCTATGGGAACTCCTTCCTTCTGCAATTGTGGGTTACAGGTTTCGGGGTTTCCTTTCAAGTTTTTCGAAACAGGATTCTGAAATTGTCTCCCGCAAATTGTCTTCTACAACTCCTTACAACCATCATTTCTACAAGTTGTCCTTCTGTAGTCTCTATTGGCGATCACATCCACGATCTCCAGTGAAAATCTCCATACTGTCATTGATCATCTCTCAAAAGATTCCAATCACAACTCTCTAAAAGGTGGCAGGTGCGTTGCAAAAACTGAAGGATAGTACCCTATATGCAAATGCACCCCAAGGACAAGTGAAAGTGGTCTTATCTTGGTCTTTGGGAACGATCTGGATCTATTTGTACCCACTAAACCCATCAAGGAAGGAAAAAAATTTCTTCCCATATAAGGTATTAAGTACCTAATCGATGAAGGGAAAAGGGAAATGTCCTTTCTGTGTCGCTTTGTTTAACTCCCTATAATCCACACAAGCTCTCCATTTCCCGTTCTTCTTTGGTACTATCATGAGTGGAGAAACCCAATTGTTGTCTTAGATCGGGTAAATAAACCCTGCTTCCAAAATCTTTTGAATTACCTCTTTCACTATGTCCCTAAGGTTGGGGTTCATACTTCATTGTGGTTGGCACACAGGTCAGGAGTCACTTTTAATGTAAATGTGGTGGGTGCACATATTAGAAGGGATACCCTTCATATTTGTGTACTCCCAAGAAAATGTTCCCTTGTGTTGTTTCAGGAGTGTGACCAGACGTTCCAATTCATCAGGAGCGAGGTTCATATTGATATTCAGCGTTTTACCTCTCTATATATCAACTAGAATACTTTTTGAATTCTTGAGTACTAGAATTATACTGGTGTCACTGACTAAAGTCTCCTTTGTAATATTTTCTTGTTTTCTTCATCTATGGTACTATTCAGAATCTGGTAAGCATTTGTATTGATAGATGTAGGCTCATTGATGAAACTATTGATAGAATCGTCCTTTGTTTCATCTTTGAAGGTTAAGGCTTTCCATATCATTAACAGCGATTGAACACCGCCTTCCTCCTCTAGCTCCATCCATAGTGGATTTTCATCTTCTAAGCTAGCTCGAGCTGGAGGGTATAAGGTAAGCATTTTTGTCTCGGTCCCATATGAGATGGTCATAGACCCTGGCCGACAGATGATGTAAGCATCTTCCGTGGTTAACAAACATATTCCTTGGATCAGTGGGTGCCCCCTAGCTGTGACTTCGAATGTAACACCAAGAAGTCTGCGGGGTATTCCCATGAATATACTGAGACAATGAGGTCATCCAAGATTCCCTTGGGTCTAATGGTGGACCTGTCAGTGAGTTCTAAAATGGTAGGGGTTGGTCGAAGTTTGGTGAGCCCAAGTTTTCGTACAGTTTCTATGGACATAACGTTAATGGATGCGCCTAAATCCACTACAACGTTCGATATCTGAGTGTCCCCAATAGGTACTATGACAGTGGGGTTTCCATGATCATTGTATTTGGCTAAGAGGGTATTTCCCATTATCAGTTCAGAAATTTTTCCTAGAACATGGACAGTGTGAGGATTCCTGGTTTTTCTTCCTGGTTTTCTTACACAAAGATCCCAGATTGTCTTGGTGTAGATAGGAACATCATGAAGGGATTGCAGCAGTGGAATTTTGACATATAAGTTTTTTTAACTCTCTTAGCAAGTTAAACTGAGGATGTTCCACTATTTTCTGTAGTTTCAATCGTTCAGGGTATGGCGGTTCTCTAACTAGTTGTGTAGGCTGTGTTTCGATGAATGTTTCTCTCTGTGTTTCATCTGGTGTCTCAGTAGGAATTTCATCATCCTTAATGATGGGGATTGCTGTATTAGATGGGTATTGTTGATTCAATCTCACTTCAGTCACTGAATATGGAACATTTTCAATGACTAAGGACTCCATAGCCCTCCCTGATCGTAAGCGTATATCAGGGAAAGGAACTGGGGTGATGGAGTAAGCAAGCATGTTGGCAGTCTCAAACTGGTGGACTCCTTTATTATTATTTGGGTTAGGATTGGGTTGAGCAGGTAGTTGTGGTCATATTGGCATGTTCATAGGTGAAACATTGTTCTAAAGTTGTAATTGTGGCTGCTGGTACTATTGGTGAGGGTAAGGTTGAGGAGGATACTGTTGATGAGTCATTTGTTGGTAAGGAGGTTGGTTATGAGCAAACTGATTCACTGGATGAGAGTTCCTCCATCCAAGAGACCACGAAGTTGGCTGGTTTGGTTTTTGTGGTGTCCATGGTGACCAAGAGTTAGGATTCTGCATGAAAGTTTGAGATGGATTCCATTGATTGTTAGAATAATGTGAAGGGAATTGTGTATTCATGTGATTCATACCATTCATATTATTCATATTATTCCAGAAGGGTGATGGGTCTAGATTTATACCTTGATGTCGAAGCTACCAAGGCTTCTTCTGACCAATGAAGTATGCTTGTTCCACGTTAGGATTAGATTCCTACAGCCTTACTTCACATGGGGAAGAGAAGGAAATTCCTTAGTGCCATGGTTCAGCTCACAAAGCTGGCATACTTCCACTTTGTCAAGTGGAAACTCCTTCAGAGGGTGTTTCTTTCTCCATATTGGAAAAAATACGTCGAGTGTCAAGTCTTCTACTGCTTGTCTCTGCTTTTCTCTTAAGACATCTATTTCTAAGGAAATGGAGCTCATCATCTCTGTTTAGAAGTTCTCCAGAAGGTTGCCTATTTCTCCCCGAGTGTATCCTCCATTAGATGACTTCTGTGTTCTGTTGAAGACATTTCGGTCCAATCCATTGTCAGGATTGTTGGTTCTGGAGGATCCTCTTGAGTATCTTTGACATAAGTCAAAAATATATTCAAAGGATTCTTTCGAGATATCCCCTTTCCCCAATGGGTTCAACATATCTAGGAAATATTCCCTGATTCCATGTAATAGGATGATCTTGAGCACATCTCTTCCCATGTTAGTTTGTCCCGCCCTCTGTACATTATACAGAAGTCTCTCCACAAAGTCCTCCAAAATTTCTTCCTCTTTCTAGATCATCTCAAACAGTTCTTCCCTTTTTTCCTTGGTCCTGCAATATTCTTGGTATTTACCAAGGAACACTTGCTTCATTTGTTCCCAAGTGGTGACAGTCTCACCACCTAGACTCATAAACCATCACAGAGCATTTTCCTTCAAAGTACTTGGAAAAAGATTCAATTTTTTCTCACTAGACGTGTATTCATAGCTACGACAGAGGATATCAAACTCAAAAAGAAACTCATATGGCTCCTCTGTGTATTTCCCATGAAAGCATGGAAGTACTGAAGGAAAAATATTCTTCATGGGGGCCTAACCAATTGGTTTTCGAATGGGGAATTGTAGTGTGGAAATAGTCTCCATTGGGGGAGGGTTTCCCTCATTGTGATGGTTATCCCCTAATTCTTCCTCATGATCTTCAGGATCACGACTATTATTCATATTTTCCTTTGCTCTTTCTTGTCTCTGCTTCTTCTGATTTTCCCACTCTTGTTGGAGTTGTAACCACTCCTCTTTTGTGACCTCTTTCTTGACTACATGGTAAACCACCTCTGGCTCACCTCCTCCCACATTACTAGCTCTTTCTCTATCCGCAAGGACACCAAATGGTGTCACATATTCTCTTGTGTTCTCCACCGTGGAAATTGATGCTCCCAACCTAGGATTAGTCGGGCCTCTTCTGACAGATGACGATACTTGATGTTGAGCTCCGGTAGAAGAGTTAGCTTTGCCAATTATATCATCAATGAACGTGATCCTTCCCAAGGTTGGACTACCTCCACAACCTCGACCACCTGCAAAGTTAGTATTTTGGGGAGATCTGGGGGTTCTGCAAATGTCACGCTGTACTCTCCTTGTATTCATGCAACCCAAAACATGCAAGTTTAAAAACTATTGAAGAAAGACGAATGGATGCAACTACTACTGTTTCTATCAATCACCTTCCCCGACAATGGCGCCAAAATGTTGGTCACTCTATATGCAAGTTAATACAAATAACATACAGAATGCTCAATATAAATTGTCAACCTAGGGAAGTCTTTTCATTTCAAATATAATTCACACTATCTATGCATAAACACTAAGTAGTTGATCAATTGAATGAAAGATAAACTATCCTACTTAACTGCTTAGTCAAACTCTTTTCATAGCTAAGCTAATCTAAGTTACCTCTCTAGAAATTTAGAAATGCAATTACTTCCTACATTGTCACTCTAGCAATTGATTAATCTAGGAATAGGAAACTAGAATTAATTTTTGCAGAAACTTAAATCCTAACATTATCAGACCATTTGTAAATCCATCCTCACTAGTTTAATTCAACTAATCTAAGAATTGAAAATAACAACAACTTGAATTAAACAACTTCAAACCATAATCTGACTAAATTAGCACCCCTGAAAGGACAAGTAATTGAAGGGAACTGAGCTGAGCTTGAATGTAACAACTATTTAACACACATGCATAATGGAAACTAACCTACACAGTTGACGATCACACCACACAGTTACAACTTAAAGGAGATGCAAACATTATTGTCCAAAGGACCTACAATGATCAAATCATTTCTGTTGCAGCTATGATAAATAATGCAATCACTGAAACTTCCACACTACACAACTAAAAATCAAAACATCTAATTAACTTGGCAATCTTTGTGGAAGGCGGGCCCAGCCTTCGAATAGAGACGCCAGAACTAACAGATGTTAAAATGTAGAGATCAAAAGAATCCTGCTCCTTATATTAAAATAACAAATTGCAAAGTACAGTTCTCTATCATAGCTTACACAATATAATCCAATATCAACCAACCCTTAGGTCCGAATGTTTCCTAATAATTATAGATGATCAATCATAACCTTTGCCCACTGATATCGGGAAGCCATGAAGATCTACGATCTTAAGGCTTCCCTATTACAATGAGGTGTATAGCTGTGAGTGGAATTGAAGGAGAGCAAAGAATATAGGGAATCTTGTTGCCTGAGCCATTAGTGAATAAACAGAACCAATTTAAGGAATACCCTGTCTGTGGTAGCTAAACCTTAAGCAACGGTGTGATGTCGCATGTGAGTCTGTTGCAGCTGAGCGTGTTGCATAAATACATGGAATGATGACCTCCATTTGCTTCTAGCATGTGGAGCTGCGACTGGGAAGTGACAGTTGGCATTGAAATCTTATCTTCCCTTCAGGGCCACTCGGGCTGCTACACATGTAATTCTCACAACTTGAACTATCTTTATGAAATCATGATATATTAGTATAATTCAAGAGACAATGTTCCGATCATGACAATAATAGGAATTAATAAGATAAAACAATAATTAATCATACCTATACATATTCAACGCTCAATGTGAGGAAAGAACATCTGTTTGGTGCATAGAATGAAGTAGGAAAAGGCAAAAATGGTATAATAGGTGTGGTCAAAAAGGGGAATTTTAGGACCCAACAATGATATCCATAGAATCCATCAGTAAATGAATATCCTTCTTGTCCCCCTACACTTTCCAAGACCTCATCTGTAAAATGAATAGGAAACTAATCACGCATGCAAGCATCATTTAATTTCCTCAAGTCAACACAAATACAGACTTCACTAGTTTTCTTATCATGTACAACCATTGGGCTTATCCACTCTAATTCTTTAATAGGATCAATAATCCCCATATCCATCATCTTGTCTAGCCCTCAAAATTCTCTTTGTATCTAGGGAATCTATAGGGTCACTGCTTGACATGCTTTGCATCCAATTTTAGGAGAATTTTCATCTCACCCAGGTCTGCAAATATTTCTTTCATTTTTGTATCCTTTGTCAGGAATAGGTCTTGTAATTCTAAGAATAAATCAATGATTTTACTAAAGTCTCATTATCCCAGTAATCCCTAATACTTGCAAACTTTGGATTCTCAGGACACCCAATGTTCACTTTCTTTATTTTCAAGGGATTCAAAAACTTTTCAGATGATATACCTAGTTTATTGAATGCTCGACTACCTTCAAATTTGAGGATGTGAATGTCTCATGAATCATCATCTTTAGGTTCCCTAGACATATTGTAAACTCAATCAGGCTCTTAACTATCGCATTCCATTGTGGTAGAATTAAGACCGAAATAAAAGCTTCCTAAAAAATATTGGCTTTAATAACTTGTAAGGTAGCATCAATCGACGGATTTTAATCCACAAATATAAAAGTGTATTTGAATCTATTAGCCAACTCATCCCAATCGACAGTTCCTCATTGTGGTTCAACCGACGTATACCATTTTATTTGTATCATATCCAAAGTATGTATGAATAAATGTACCTATTCCTTCCTAGGAACCGATCTCCATGTCACACAATAATTAACAAGATGGTCGATGTGAATCATCAACCCCATATACTTATTACCAACTTAAGGAATATTCTCACCAAACCAGATTTCTAAGATCCTTCAACATTGAGTCCATTATGAGATGGATTGTTTATGAG
Source organism: Pseudotsuga menziesii (assembly GCA_001517045.1). NCBI lineage: Eukaryota > Viridiplantae > Streptophyta > Pinopsida > Pinales > Pinaceae > Pseudotsuga > Pseudotsuga menziesii. The sequence goes on from LPNX010818639.1 coordinate 649,514, forward strand.
CATCCCACCGTCTTGTTGGTGTAGCTTTCAGGGCCACATTAAGAGCTAGCAATTGTTATGGGTCCAATACCTTTAATTCAAATTCTGTCAAAAATGTGTACAAGTTAGGAAATGCTTCATATATAGGAATATCACATACCTTGGTACCCACCCATCGCAAGGATTTTGTGATTCTTGCGCATTTTCTCATTGATACTTCATGCAACCTGTTTTACTAATTTTTTGATGCTTCCCCTGAATCTAATGAGCATGGAATAACACTCCACCAAATTAATTTACCATCATATGTACGATTTATACAATCATTCACCGTAGAAGATATATTGTAAATAGTATCCAAATTCCCTTCATAATACTTACCTCTTACTAGTTCAACATAGCGTTGGACTTCCAAAGGGTAAATTGAAGTGTCTACCTCCATCTCTGAGTATTCAAATGATAATATCCTCTTTATAAATCAATTGCATGTTGTTTATCAATAGACCAATCGATCCGCAGGAGTGCTGGATAAGGGTTCGTATCATCAACAATCTCTATTACCTCAAACTATGCATAGGTTTGGATCCCTTCCACCTCAACAAGAACATGTGGTAATCGACCAATGGGAAAATTATTCAACAAGTTATCTAGTCTCAACTAAATAGGTTATCATACTAACTTGGGATTCCCCATGCTCTCCCATGTCTCGTTTCTCAAAATGTTTACATATAACCCCAAGTCGAGAATAATAAAATCTATATCATAATCACCTACTTGAGAATTCATCTGTAGTTCTCGACTAGTATTATGTCATTTATGAATATGATTGACATTATTCTATTGTTAAAGAACTCTTGCGGGTTCTTCTATTAGAGTTTATAGCTCTTCCAAGCATCTTCATTTTTAACAAGTGCTAAAACACTTTTCAAAAAATTCTTCGGCATACTTACCTGTTCTGTTGACTTATTTAGAATTGATTGATCAAAGCTCAATGGGATGTCGATGACTGTACCTTTGTTGAATACCAAAAGAATAACATATGTCAAGGAACGTTTCTATCCATAAACTCATTTCTTGCATGAAAGAGGACCCCTTTCTCTCTTTCGACATCAAATGGAACTTTCTTTTGTGTTGCAATTCGTATTCTCATATTTTTCCATGGTTCTTCTTTATCATCTTCCTAGTGAACTTCTTTTTCATAAGGAATATAAATCGTACATATGACAGACATAATAATTTACCATCATCACCGTATGAGCATTTTAGTTTGAATTGGGGGGATGGTTCTGATTCTTAGTGACCTTTGCCTCACATTTAGAAATAAGTTGTCGAAATTCCTTGATGGTATGATTCAACGCTTTACAATATGAACACATCGATCTAGGACTTGTACAATCTATGGCATAGTGTCATGATTATCCACAATTATAGAAGATGACCTGTCCTCTTTATTGAACAAATCCTCCTTCTTTACCTCGACCTCTAATATTACCAACCCCTTGGGTTGAGAGAACTGTGCATGTGACCTATCATCTTTCATTTTCTCTTCACTCTTCATCAAATAGGTATTCATTGTCTTTTCCTGCAGCAACTAATATGCCCTACGGTCCTTTTCATCATGGCCCATAGATTGATAAAACTTACAATAAATACTAATGAGTGTCCTTACTATATTTTGTAAATACAAACATTCTTCTGAACGATGTCCCTTGGTTTGACAGACTCTACACCATGGAATACCTTGTGAACTCAATGGATTTGGAGCACTCGAAGCAAGGTAGTCCAGAAAGGATGGGCATGAATCCTTATGATGGCCTTCTGTTTTACACCTCGTGTACTAGACATCTTCATGAATCTCCTTCCCCTTCTTGATAAATTGGATCTATAGTGAAAGGTTAGCCAACTGCGACTAAGTTTGTGTCATTCGCGCACCAATTTATCCAACTGGTGACACTTCTAATTTCATAGCAATTTATAAAGCTTCTATCCAGGACACTATATTCTACAACATCAAGGGACCACAAATATGGGGTAATAGCACAGTAATAAACCACTCTTTATGTTGAACACCGAAAATTTGGAAACTTACCTTAGCCATCATGGTCTTGAATCTCTGGTCGAAATCCCAGACAGATTCACCTAGTGAGTGCTTAATCTCCTTCAACTTTGTAATACACTATGACTCAGATTTAGGATTCTTATAATTGTCTATTAACCTAGTTAAAATTTGATCTAAAAACTTCGAAGGGGTTCCTGTAGGAACCATAGAGAATTTCATATACCAATCTAGAGAATGACCCCTAAAGGTCGTGATCATCTGTGCCCTTTTTACCACCTCATCATGGTCCTGTCGTACAGTCTAGACGGATTCACACAAAAACTAGTGTTGCTCAGGGTCATCCAACCCATTTCCATTAAATATAGGAAACTTCATGTTGTCCCATCAATTTTATCCCTTTGGAGCGCTAATGAACCCTTAGATGGACCACTAGTAGGAGCTTTTTGACCACTATCTTTTCTATTGCTATTACTTTTATTCAAAAAGAAGCACTTTGATGCACTTTTAGGTCCTACCTCTGATACTTGATATGTACATAGATTCATAGGTATGTCGTAGTCTTGGGTCTGGTGAGGATCAGGCACGTTTTCCTTGTCTTCAGAAATATTCGATACTCCTCATCCTCGACACAAGACTCCTCATCTATATTTGGCACCAATTTGTGGTCCCCTCTTCCGGTCGCACTACAACTCTCTCTCATTATCATAATCCTTCTCCTCTAATTTGATCAAAATATTCTCCCACTCCTTAGGTGGCCACCCTCTTCATCGATCTCGTTATCATCTTGGGACATTTCATCTCACTCTTCCCATATTCTCCAAACCTTTTTCCTCGCACTACCCATGTTCTCCACACACAATGATTTATTATTTGTCAGACTCCATCTACGGAATCCATTTTTCACATACCAACATTTTAATCCAATGTTTTAAGGATTTAAGGTATCTATCTCCAGGACCTTGAAAAATATCTCTCTCAGTTTCATTATATGAATTAATAGTATCCACAGTGAGCTCACTAAAATACCCTTCTAGAAAGGTGTCTACCTAGAAATCAACCTCCCTAGAGATGGTATTATTAACACTCTCTATTCACCATATCACTTTAGGCATCCAACCTCTAGGTTCACCTCCTTGGAAATTTCTCTTCTGGAGTGCTAATATTTCCAACCATTCATACAATATAACATGGAATTCACTAAAGAAAATAGCATGGATATATGAGTAAACATACGTTCGTAACCATTCCCCTATAGTCATTTGTTACCCTTTATTTTCTTTTCGCGCAAATTATTGATCGTTTTGTTTTATCCAATCCTAAATCTCAGGCTTCGTTGGGAGCCAAAACATCTCCCCTTCACAACAATCCTGGTCTCAACAATGAAACCATTTGTTGGCTTATCTTTGATTGTACTTGGTTCAACATCTGATCTAATTAACAAAACCCTAAGGTGCCAGCTCAATAGGGTTTAACCTCGTCAACAACACTTGTGACACAAGTGAAGTCTCACCTGAGATAGCTATAGGAGCTACAGGAATAAGGATTCTACAATGTTAAAGGGGACCTTCTCATCTTAAGCATCAACTGACAGGTCGTCAAACATAACTATTAGCAAATTGTTACAACCCATGCATAGATTCAAAAAATATTCATAATATCCATTAAACCTTGTTGATTCAATTAATTAATTAGAAGCTAGCATGTTATCATAAGTCGCAACAATACACAAAGTAAAAAATTCACACAAATATCATGCACCATTTGACACATAAAGTTTGTTGTGGAAACCCATATGGGAAAAACAACAAAATTGTTCATTAATTAACAAGATTCAGATCTCCAACACTTTGGTCTATGCACATAGCTTGCATATGTCTCTCCACAATCTCCATTACATTCAGTCTGTGCATGCAACTTGTGGATCGACAATACTTCCTCGACTCTTATTCATCTCTTTCATACAATGCACACAGTGTGCTAACGTTACAGGCTCTTCCTCACATCAACATCTATTTTTCTCCATACAAAACTCGATTGAATAAAACAACATAGAACTCAACTTATTGAACTAAAGAGATATAAATCCCCCAAAAGCCCAACCCTTTACATTTCTATAGGCTCTATCGGCCGCCTTTACTCACCATTTACGTCCTGTGCCCACTACTCGAAAGCGGACAACTCTTCTAACTAACTCACTGAATTTTCCATTGGACTTTATCAAAACAATTGCTTTTCCCCAAAAACATCCAAAATGGTTGGAGTTGATCGTTTCAACACGTGCTCCGTCGCAACCCTACACACTGCGACCAAGTTTTCCATCTTAGAAGCAAAACTTGTTTAACATTACCTAGGACCAACATCCCTAGATGATTCATATAGGTCCTTAGTTTCCTCTTATTCCCTTTTAAGGTATTGAAATCTATCCTTACAATCCAAGGCATTATAGGAGGAACCATATTCCAGTTGGAAGTTGGAGGCCTAACATCCCCTTTAGAGGGCCCATGTGATGGTTTGAATCCTTGTTCACGACCCAGGAATCCTAGATGCTTCATTTAGAGCCTAATTACCTTGTTCTCCTTCCTCTACAATGTTTAAGTACATGAAACCTATCCCTAATGTACAAACCTTCCCAAGACACCGAAATTAACATCTAACACCAAATATCCTCATTAGAGGGACTATGTGGTGTTTGAGGTATCAACCATGGTTGAAAAATGCATTTTCTATTCATTTTCAAAATAGAAAATTCTTTAGGTATAAGCATAAAAAAATAGTAATATAAACATGTAGATATTTTCAATACCTTCAAATGAACTAAAGACCTCCCAGGAATGATGCCATGGGTAGAAAGTTATGGAAACGTTACTAAAGTATATTTTTATATTAAAAATGGCCCATGCGTGTTTTGGAATGTGCACACTTTATTAATGCAAGGACACTCCTAAAACTTCGTGTGTTGTTATGCGTGTCTATTTGGAAAAAAATGTGGTAATCTACATTGTAAATCAAAAGGCACTGAAATGGTAGAAAAAGGAACACATACACGTTTTTAAGAAAACATGCATGTTCCTACCTGAACGTGTTCTTTTGCACTCCATTGTCGCTTTTTCCCCATCATTATCTTGTGAGTGCCCTAAATCATAGATAAGTATGGCCAATGATAGTCTAGCATGGTCAAACATACTCAACTATGACAAAATAGTGAACCATAATCATTCATAACCAAACATGGTAAACAATGATCAATGGCCAATAATTATTAATTAAGGTAAATAATAGTCAAACATAGTAAAATATCATATTATTTATATTAATATTTTAATCTAGAAATTTACTAATCCTCTTTGATGGATGTGGATCGTCAACCATCATTAGAACAATTCATGCGAACCATCATCAGAGCAATTCATCAATTGATGTTAAACCTATATGGAAAGGTATCGTGTGAATTCCAATGCGAATAGTTAACTAAGGTATTACTTGAGGGGATCAATATATAATATACGCCACCATAATCCTTGAAGTGTTAGGAGCTCTACAAATTCCCACTTCAAGGACGGAACTAAGGTCAGGTTCTCTCCTCACTCATCTTAGTGCCCTAGCCAGTATGTTTTGGAGGGTGATAGGTCAACCCCCTCTTGAACTAACGCCACCTTTTATTACTTAATTTACCCACATTTAATATTGTTGTTATAACAATTTTAAGGAAAAGAAAGTTACATTTAACTACCAATCTCAACATTGTAAATAAAAAACTAAGCGTAAGTTTTATTACTATGTGGATCCCACATATAATAATCTCTTGATAATGAGAGCAAAAATTCTTGCATGAAAGAAGATGGAGGTTTGCTCATACTTATCATTGTATTACCATGTGAAACCCATAGGGAAATGGAATGAGAGAATATTCTTTTTCTTTTTCAAGTCGAAGCTGAAGACTCACTTGCCGAGGCAAAGGCTAAAGCAAAATTACATTCGAAAGCAAAAATGAAAAGAAAAATAATGTCGTGTCAACCTAATTAGCAAGGTTGCACAAAGGCAAAGGTGAATGTCGTCAGCTTAGGTATACATATCAATTTATTCTCCAATGTTAAAGGTGGTGGTCCTAACCTTAGGTATACATCTTCATTTAATTAATTACGTTGGAACGTTCCCTTTCGCAAATTCCAAGTCTATTATTGTCCTCCCCCCCTCATCAAACTCTTCGCCAATAATTTCGATATAATTTGGTGTTGTAAGTTCTTCATTACGCTTTGGATCCAAATAGAATGATTACAAGTAGGGAGCATCCCCGTGCACCAAGGAAGATGTCTCCCTCAATTACACATTGACGTGGACTTTATTCCATGTCTACGTTCCTACTTAATAAACGACGTGGCAAACTAAAGAAGCAAAGATGATTGGAAAAATAGATAGCTTTATATAGATTTATAGATTTGAAAACATGTAAAAATATATTAATAAAATTGGTAAAGTGACAATATTAAAAAAAATATTATTTTTTTGAATAAAATAAAAAATTATTTACATTGATAGGTATTTATATGTTTGAATTTTGGGGTGGACTTTTATTTATGTTTTTTCATCTATATATTAGAATGCAACAAGTGTATTGTCGAGATTGATTCTATGGTACTTGTTCAAAATTCATAATTAACAATTATAAAATAATTCAAAAATAGCTCATGCTATAACTGCACTTCGAGGTAGCTGGAAAAAATTAAAAAAATAAATAAAAATAACTCATGTGATATGTGAACTTAATGGCATGATAATGTGTAGTCCATATGCTAGTGGAACTCCATCTAGCGACTTGGAGTCTAGATAATGTGTACACGGCTTTATTGAACTTCATTTTGTAGTTGAGGGTTGAGCTAACGTGCATTTAATATGACACTCTAAATCCTAATAAACTTCTTTGACTCCTAATAAACTCTTTCATGTAATAAGTGCAATTAGTGGCATGGTAATGTCAAACATATACCTATCCACGTATTCAAACATATTAACATTATTAATATAGTTATTCTTGGTAAATATAAAAATTGAGTTAAAAGCAATACTTGGAATAAGTAAATGGAATTGTTCATATATATAATTACTAGCAATAATCATATTAATAAGATTAATGTGTTAAGAATACAACGAAAGGAATAGCTTACTAATACACAGTTTAATAGAAGTTATGGACTCACTTACTGATATTGATATTTATAGATTGCATTGAGCATATCCGCCTCGGAGAACATTACCTAACTCGTTGTTATCATGATGTCACGCTTCCAAATGGAAAGCTTATTGGGATATGCATGGTTTCATTGTAATGAAGGTCAACTTTGCACGATAAAAGATGTAGTCATTGGAATACAACTAAAGGTTCATCAAATAGTTTTTTATTACCATGTTTTAATTACCACACTCATCGAAATATAATTTAATAGTTGTATCACAATTGGGATTAATCGAATAGTTGTATAATAGTTAATCTAATAGTTATCCAATGTAATTGTGAATAGAGTTGAAATTAAGATAACATTTGTAGAATCATTGGAGTTAAGTTCATAGTTGTATTAATTCAAAAGTTAATATATAAATGATTGCAGTTCAAGTAAAAGTCATGATTGGAGCTCAAGTTAAGCTAAAGTTCTATTATAATTGGAGTTAAGGTAATAGTTGTACCTGATAATCGAATAGTTATGTCCGACATGATTAAAGTTTTAATTACCAGGTTGAAGTTGAACTTTATTTTTTCAAACAATCATGAACTTTACTTATCCCATGTTAAGTAAGCTAATTTTTTAAACTGCTAATAACAAATTTTGAACAACTCCCATAGAATCAAATTGAGCAGTACACTTATCTCATTTTTTTCCATTCTTGTCCATAGATGAAAAATCATAAATGGTAGTCCATGCCCAAAATCCAAATTCTAACATATAAAAGTTTATCGGCCTAATTAGACTAAATAAAAACAAAACCAAACTATTTAAAAAATTATATAGAACTATAGCTCCTTTGACATGCTATGAATTGATATGAAATCACGACCCGATGTGAAAATAATATGGATATGGGTCTCATACTTTATGGCAATAGATCTGCAAATAGATAGTTTCATTCTTCCAAATTGGTGCTCGTCCATGTAACATTCAAGTGATACCTTCTTCGATTATCCGGAGATGGATCCCTCCTTCATAGGAAAATATGTAGTATGATCCTCGAGCTAAGAAAACATAATATTGCATTTGTGGTGGGCGAATAAGGAAAACCAAATAATACTTGAAAAATAGTTCAATCTCAATATTCTATTAGGATAATATCAATGTCGTAGAATGGATTTTTTTCAAGATACAGGCTGTGAAAATCTATACACATCGGTTTACTCATTTTAGGATCATTAAACTCCATCCAACAGTAGCATGACGAATCTGTCTACATGATTTGATGTGATTTGGAAATGCGGCAATAGTCTAGTATTTTCAAACTTTGCAACACAATAAACACTTCCATGATTAAACCAAATAACTTGACTCGTTTTATACATTGAAATGGTGGCACATTATATGTGATTTCTTCTCATAATCCTGCAAAACTTTTTCTTTATTGATATTCAATGATCTCCTTTTCAGTATCTTTCGAACCCTTGTTCCCAAAAATATACAAATAACAAACAATATTTCTTCACGTGGTCAATATTCCTCCATGCACATGCCAACTAGAGAAAGTGATGATCGTGATAGCAATCATAGAGTGGTAAATCGCGGGGATTTGGATATAGTCATGGTGGTGTAATCCAATTCCTTTGAAAAAGAAGATAACATTTAATGAAATTTAACATTGGATTCGAGGCTTCGACTTTAGGACTTGGGAACTAAAAAATTGTCTATTAGAACTTGAAAATCTGCAATAGGCATATCAAGTCAAAATCTTTGATCAAACTTTCCACATTTACAGACGCGATAAAATTATTATAATTTAGTATTCATCATATGATCCACCACCTCAGGTTAACAATGTGAGCCTAATAACCTCGGAAGAGGTTGATTGGATTTATATAACTACAAACACACCGATATTATTTTTTCATGTTTTAAGATTAACCTTGGCTCCAACACATTGAAGTGAAAACATTGGCCATTAGCTTTGAATAAACTTTCTGCATTTATCAAAGCGAGAAGATTATTATTTTTATTATGGAATTTGGCATAGGGTACAATACATTGGACTGAGAACTTCAGAGGAATTATTCACCTCGGTCCTCACTCACAAACATCACAATATGTTTTCATTGGGATTACAATCTTATTCACTTTTTTTTTACGCCAAAAAAAATTATGTGTAATAAAGCTCACATAATAAGTACATAAAATAAAAATTAAAAATGAATGCACATAATAAGTACATAAAATAAAATTAAAAATGATATTTAAACAAAGAAAATATACATATATTTGACAATATAGCTTACTTACAAAGCAGTACAAAATAGGAATGAACAAAAGATAAAAGTAAAAAATAAAAACTGAATTTTATGTACTTACGAGCAACAACCATAATAAGATTAATGGATAGACATAAATTACTGATATGAAACAAAATTTTTTTAGAGCCCTCACCCCTTCTTATTCATATTTATAGATTGCATTGAGTCTATCACCCTCGGAGCACATTACATAACTAATTGTTCTGAGGATGTTAGGCTATTAAATGGAAAGTTTATTAAGTTGTGCATGGTTTCACTGCAATCAAGGTCGACTTCGCATGCTAAGAGATGAAGTCATTGGAGTGCAACTAAACCTTCATTTAATAATTTTTTATTACCGCATTTTAATTACCATGTTAATGCAAATATAATTTAGTAGTTGTATCACTATTGGATTTAAGGTAATAGTTATCTAATAGTTAATCTAATAGTTATCCAATATAACCGTGATTAGAGTTAAAGTTAAGCTAATAGTTGTAAAATCATTGGAGTTAAGCTAATAGATGCATCTAATAATTAATTTTAAAGTTAATATATCAACCATTGCACTTCAAGTAAAATTCATGATTGGAGTTGAAGTTAAGCTAATAGTTGTATCATCAATGGAGTTAAGATCGTAGTTGTATATAATAATCGAATATTTATATCTAATAATTGAATAGTTGAAGTTGAAGTTTGATGTTTCTAACTATCGTGAACTATACTCATGAGATGTTAACTAAGCTATTTTTTATCTTTTTGAATTTTTGAATTATGAATTTTGAAACGACGCCCATAGAATCAATATGGACAGTACATTTGTCTCATTCTCATCCATAGATGAAAAATCATAGATGATAGTCCACTCCAAAATTCTAACATACTATACACTATCGGCGTAACGAGATGCAGGATCTTATTAGGAGTTTGGAGGAGTTTATTAGAAGTTCGAACTATTTTATTAGGAGTTCAACTCTTACATGACTGCACATTAGCTAGACTCCTAGATTCCAAATGCAGTTGGACTAAGCCTTAAGTGATTAGAGTTGAAGTTAAGCTAATAGTTGTAGAATCATTGGAGTTAAGCTAATAGTTGTATCTAATAGTTATCCAATATAACTGTGATTAGAGTTGAATTTAAGCTAATAGTTCTAGAATCATTGGAGTCAAGCTAATAGTTGTATCTAATAATCGATGGAGTTAAGCTCGTTGTTGTATCTAATAATCTAATAGTTGAAGATTAATTTTAATTTTTACAACTATCACTAATTGTACTTATCACATGTTAATTAAGCTATTTTTTATTTTTTTGAAATTATTAATTATTAATTTTGGACGACACCCATAGAATCAATCTAGACAGTACACTTGTCTTACTCTCGTTTAATTTTGGACGACGCCCACATAATCAATCTCGACAATACACTTGTCTCATTCTCGTCAATAGATGAAAACGCATAGATAGTAGTCCACCCCAAAATCTAAGATATATATGCCTATCAACGTAATTAAGTAAATTCAATTATTCATATATAAAAGTATGCACTCATAGAATAATTATAACTTTGTAAGAAGTAAATATGATATGTGAAATTAAAAGATAGGAAAATAAAGTATTAAAAATGGTTAAAATTCAATTACATAAATTTTAAATAGTTTTTTTCAAAACTAAATATTTAATATCTTTTTATGGACATTATTTAAAAAAGTTTAAATTAGTTTGCTAAGTTAATATATTTTTATTTTCATCTTTAAAATTAAATAATTTAAAGAATAATAAAAAATAATAATGAAAATAAATATACACTTATAAAATTTAATATTTACAATATTAAATATAAAAAATGGAAAACGTTATTTACTATACAAATAGTATATATAAAACTAGAAGAAAATGTTTCATTTTACAATATCATAAAGAAAGTAGGAATGATGAATACGGTTCTTCCCTATCTAAGGAGAGAAGAAGGTGAAAAAAACAAAATAAATAAAATTACAATAATGAATAACTATGAAACATACCACCATTAAATAATAGTCAAGAGAAACTCTCACACTTATGTATTATTAGTCTTTGTTGTGGGCTAGCAGGGACTATTGTAATCGGTTTGCCGCTGTTTTCAATACTTTGCACATAAATCAATGCAACATACAATCTTTTAAACAAAGTTTTAGATGTATAAAATATTGAAACCGTCTTTTCATCCAATAAAAATCCTGACATCGCCAGATCATCAAATAAAAAATTTGGAGGTGTTATTTGGCCTCATATTGAGATGGGCAAGTAATTTTCCTTTTGAAACTTAGATTAATTGATAGATGAATTCGTGTATTTAATAAGTTTATAGGGTTTTTATAATAATTATACCAAACTTGCTAGCATTAATTTGAGACATTAGATGTTAGATTTACATATGTTATAAGCTTGAAATAATGCTAACAGGGTTTGAGTGTGACTTTCGATTCCATGTTGCACGACATGCAATCTATGCATCTGCATGTAGTACAGGTGCCACCATGCTTCCTCCAACTGTCTTTGAATTTGAACCAGTTGGAATCATACCTTAGAGAAGATGGGACGAGATGCAACACTATGTTGGCTGAGTCTCTCCTGAACCAGATGCAGGAGCATTGACACAACTGCTAATTTTCATACCATCACGGAACTAATGTTTCTGGAAGACTAAGATCAAATTCGTAAGAGGACTTTGCACAACAATCGGTTTGTGGGCCTCCATTAAATTTCTCACCAACGGGAAGCGGATTATCTAATAGACTGGATGACCGGTCGACACCGAGAAGGATGTTGTCGCATTTTGATGGCCCTTGGAGTTCCCATGGATGGAAGAGTCGAGTGTCGTTCATGAAGAAACAACTCGTTAATTTCCACCTTTTGCACATTGAAAATCATTTTGTTTAATTATAGTTTTAAAATGGATTAGTAAACCGAGAATTCAAATTCAATGGAACGCTGCACTGTTGCCGCTGAGCATTGAGCATGGAGACCAGCGACTGTACAACAGTCAACATGAGCGGCCTGGATTCTTGCTGGTATGGTTTTCTTTGTAGCCAAGGAAAAAACCTGACTACATTCAGAAGCACCTCCCTTCTGTCTAGAGGATGAAAGGGTAGAGTCAATGGAGAAAGGACAAGTTGCAACAAACTATTAGAAAATAAAAGAAAATACTAAACATCTACAGACTACAAATTAAACAGACAAAGATGAAATAGTATACCTTCCTATCAGGTTTGAAGTGGGCCACCATGCCCAAACTCAGAATATACCTCTCCACAGGCTAGGGCTGGGTGGAGTTTTGATTCAACACACCAAAGGGAATGGGCAAATGGATGAATGGAGTTGTGGGTGGGTGAATAGATTGAGAGTGAAAGGTCTCTCAAGGTAATCACATGGGAATTATAACGACAGGGAGGAGGAATAATCTCTTTGATGGATACCCCTACACCTCCATTTATATTTTTTCTCAACTTTTTAGGGATTTTAGCCCCTGGTTAGGGTTTTGGGCCCTCCCTAGGGTTTTAATCCCCTTTTGCTTCTTTCTTAGCTCCTTTTGGGGTTCTTAAGCCCTTTTAGAGTTTTTAGATCCCTTTTGGGGATTTATCCCTCTTTTTGAGCTTTTTGGCTCCTTTTTGAGCTTTTTAAGCTCTTTTGTGGGTTTTTAAGCCCTTTAAGGGTATTTTTGTCACTTTTTGGGAGAAAAACATAGTTTAAAAGGGTGTAGGGGTAGAATGGGTTAGGAAATGAATTTCTTTGTATGGTGTAGGCTATATGAGTAATTTTTTGGGTTAACATATTGCCCCCTGATGTGTGAGGGCAGGAGCTCATCGTATGGCCGACGAACATCAAGCTCTTTTGTGGGTTTTTAAGCCCTTTAAGGGTATTTTTGTCACTTTTTGGGAAAAAAACATAGTTTAAAAGGGTGTAGGGGTAGAATGGGTTAGGAAATGAATTTCTTTGTATGGTGTAGTCTATATGAGCAATTTTTTGGGTTAACATATTGCCCCCTGATGTGTGAGGGCAGGAGCTCATCGTATGGCCGACGAACATCATTGGATCTTGGGGATCGTGGAGAGACCTGTGAAGAAGCGGTGCTTCCTCATTTGGGACATGGTGGCTTTTGGTTTTGTATTAATGTTGGTTCCCATCAATGGGTGAGATACAAAGAATGTGTGACGTGCATATGGACGAGGAAGGCATACCCATGCTCATAACAATGTCAAAAAAATAGTGCGATCAAGGCTTCCAAACACAAGAGTCGATCATGTACAACTGTTGTTACCTAATGGTGACCTCAATGTGAGGCTCAATACAATACTAATATGAAGAATTGATACATCATACCCATGGCATTCTCATGGAATGCAATATCTTCATAACTAATGACCTGCTAGATCTGGAAGTTTACATAGCTGTAAGGACTCACTAATGGAGATTCCTACTCTTTGTGGTACAATATGCTGCATCAATCATGAATCTATATAGAAGCATTGCTCTGGGGCTTCTAAACATTGTCTCCAACACAACCGAGAAATTACAAGGGAAATGAACCTGTCTAGGTCCCTTAATAGACTCACCAATGTGCTGGAGTCAGGTGACAACCAGGGTATTTGACCAAATATTGCACAGACCATTACCTTGTACGAATCTCAATGGTGTGATGATGTAGCTGAAGTCGAGCACGTGTGTTATAGATGATTTTACCACTACAGGTGAATCACACTTGTATGGCCTTCCCCTGACCCTATGCAGACTCCTTAGACCCCTTGGACCATTTTTTGTCCTTTGATGTTTCCTAGACCATCCCTACAAATATGTGAAAATCCATATACGTGACTTTTAAACCCCTAATCAAGTATATACGCGGGTTTGACCCCTAAAACGACGTACATCGGGATGTGTACAAAATCCAAATCCTTTTGGAGTTTTCCTTGACATGGATCTGACTCACTTGACTCTTGGCCTTCCATATGCCTTGAGATCGCTCGGATTCGACCTTTCATTACCCCTTTGAAAAGCTATATAAGGAACTCTTTGGTACATTGACGAAAAAAGAGAGAATTGAGAGCAAAGAAACTATAGTCCATTGTTGTCGGAACTCGTGTTTGAGTCTGCATCCCTTTGTCCCTTGGAGCACTTTTGTGTTCTTCCCAAGCTTGCCTTTTTCTTGTGAGCTTGCTATCGAGAGATGGAGGATTGAGGTGGCGGAGGCCAAAGTGGGGGATTCAGTTTCTCCGATTCGGAGATGTGCCGATAGAGGTTGTATCCATTGTAATCTCTGATTTTATATTAATAGAAATATCTTTTCCATTCCAATAATGTATGTTTGAATGAATATTTTATCCATGGATGATTTCAAATGCTTATACATTGTTGATTATATATGCTAGAATAGATCTAACACCAATATATATAGTATTCTTTTGTTGTTTACTTGTTGTTGAGGGAGTGAATGATCAATTCAAGCTGAAGTTGGAAAGCTCAACGGGGATCTACTTCAACCGTCCATAATAAGGTACGAGGTTTGATCCTTTAGTGTTACATATTTGATTTCTATTGCATATTGGAAAGGATTGATTTCTGGAGTCAAGCTGTCTGTTGTGGTAACCCAAGTCATAGGAATTTCTCTCCGTAACAGAATTGGCGACTCCGCTGTGGAGTTCCTAGTAGTTGTCCTTTGGGGGTTTTCTATGGGCATTCAATGACTTTGAATTGCTCTTTTTGTCTTGTTTCTTTGTCAGGTCTGGGAGCATGTTTGCCTGGTAGTGTCTGATTGGTGTGAAGTTTGTCTAAGCTTGTCTATTTGCCTTTATTTTTATGCACCTTTCTTACTGTACGCAAGTTTTTAACTCACAGTCGCGTATATATGCATATTTCACTACTATTTCCACGTACACACACGGGTTTACTGCAAACATTCGTGTATGCCCTTAGTTTTTCCTTCTAGAGGAAGATGGACGGTTGCTGGGTGAATTTTGATAATTGCTGAGTCTCCTTTGATACTGCTAGAGTCTGTATACACCTCTATTTCTAACCAGAGACGTTTTTTTTAGGGTAAATTTTCTTTTTGAAGAATGTTGTCATTGCATTTTCGATTTTTTGTTTTGGGATTAGTGCATTAGATTTCTCTTACCTTAGTACTTTGCTTGAGTGCTGCTTGACTGTGCTTGCAGATTCTGGGGGTTGTAGAATCATTCTTTTGCTTTTATATCTCATTTTTATTTCAAAAAAACCAAAAATATTTGCTTATCATCATGTATTGCATCTTGCATTTTGCATAGTACTTGCATTAGATTTTCTTTGGAGTATTGGTCAGGACTCTCATATAGGAAAGATTGCATTTATCATTTAAAGAAAAATTGTGCATTTCATGTAGTAGCATACCTTATTTTTCATGGACACAATGCATTTGCATTGATTGTTAGGTGTGCATTTTACTTCATGTTGTGTCATAACGCCATTAGTTGCATGGCCATATACCTTGTTTGAGTAATAAATCCAATTAAAATCTCCGCTTAAATTAAAATGAACTACACTATTTTATTTGATAGGGTTCACCAACAAGATTAGGTTTTAGGGTCTTGGAATAGTTCATTGTGAGTAAATTCTCCAAGACCACTAAACAACAACATGTATGTGTCTGTCTAGGTGAGTGTGTGAAATTCCTTGGTATAACTAGTGTTTCTCAGGATCCTCCTCTCAAAAGGGACTTAAGCACGAGGCAGTGTGAGTGGTTATTGATTGGGATGACTCCTATTCATAACTGAGTAGCACCGGAGATATTTCCAGGATTGTATTCATATTTGGGGGCTCTTTCGAGAGTTTCGGGCTTTGCTACCCTGCCCATACGGTCAATCCTGCTTGCAACTGTCTGCATGACCATTGATTATATTGAGGTGACCTTAGTGGCCTTACCTAGGATATCGAGGGGGTATTCTACAAGGGTTATTCTGTAGGTGTCCCGGCTAGGTTGGGGTTGGACAACATAGTTTCTTTATGTGTTGAAGCTGAGGGCCACAATAATTGGTTATGTACCTCCGCTTGTTGTGTATGGGAGTCTCAAGCCTCTCCTAGGAGAGACATACTTGCTTCATTCGGGAGCTCACTTATCCTGCCCTTGATTGCTTGTATTTGGCTTTAGATTTTATTGGTGATTGCTCTGTGCATGTTAGCTTGCCTAGGGTTTACGTAGATAGAGAGTCTTTTATATTTTTTGAGTAATTGTGGATTCAGGTGTGGTTCCTCGTCGTTCTCATCATTTAGCAAGACTTCCTCCTTCTACATCTCCTCCTCTTTTGGGAGAGACAAATAAGCAGTCCAGGCGGACTACTTCACACATTGATTCACACACGATGGGAGACCATGTTGAAGGTATTCCCGAACCACCTTCTCCCATTCAAGTGGAAGATGGGGAGTTTACTCCTACCTATGATCCTTCACCTGATTTAACTGAGTTAGGTCTCGTGATTTCTGAGATAGGTACTTTTCATGATAGACCTACTCACACTAGAGTCGATCCCCCATTGATGCATCGCCGGTATGGAATGTTGGAAGATGACGAGACTCATTTCAAACCCACGAGCACCAGTTATGGTAGTTATGGTATGTCTAGTTTTCCCACACACGATTTGGCATTTCATGTCGTGTTTGAGTTTCAACCTCAAACTATGCCTGGGGGTACTCTCATTCCTTACCATGCAGAGAGGTTTGGGAGCACAAGTCACTTGCACCTTCCATCCCGACGGTGGAAGCTACATCACATATTCCTCCTAGGTCTAGGGTTAGTGATCCTATTAGGATACCAGATCTGATACGAGTGACTATAGGGAATAACACGTACATAATTACACAGGTCCCTCCATCCTCTATCCCTAGTTCTTCGAATGTTCACCCTCCACCTCATTCACGTGGTCCTTTAGGCCGGAATGTTGCTACAAGTCATGTCTGTACTGCTGTTACTCGACTAGTTGTGTCTCAGGTTCATGTACTGTCCGTTGTTTTGAGAGGTTATGTTCATACTTCTAGAGGTCATGCTACTACTTCCAGAGCATATATTCCTACTTCCAGAATGTATATTCCTACTTCTGGAGCATATATTCCTACTTACGGAGTGTCTCATGGGACATCCCATGCAATGACTTGTGGACCTTATTATGGGACGTAGTATGGACAAGGTTCTTCACTTTATGGGTGCGAGTATCAATAACCTATTTACTCTCCAAATTACGGCTTTGTAGCTCCTAATAGTCAATGTACACCACACTATGTTTCTTCCATTCCACCCTATACGGGTCAAACGAGAGGAGGGCACTATGGCCAAGGCCATGGCGGTTATGGTAATCATACCTATATGAATCAGAACTATTAGGGAGCGGTCCATCGACCTAATCATCCTAGGCTCCCTTTCCTCACAATGCTAAATCTTCCTAACTTGTCGAGATTGACAAACGATCTTGTAGCTCATGACCCAGCTTAGCCGGCTGTCCCTACAAAGCTTCCCTTGGACATACCCAAATTCAAGGGCAAACCGAGAGAGGATCCAAGTGAATATGTTACTACCTTTCACCTATGGTGCTCTTCAAATTCCTTACATCAGGACTCAATCCATTTGAGACTATTTCAATGCACCCTCACAGGGCCTGCTGTGAAATGGTATATAGAGATACCTAGGGGGGAATTCACATTGTTCGATGACCTAGCGATGACTTTTGTTAACCACTTCCAACTACCAGTGTGTTATGACGTTAGTACTAAACTCTTGTTGACATTTCGACAGGATAAATCCACACATATCTTGGATCATATCCAAGAGTGGCGTAGATGGAAGAGGTTGATTAAAGCCTTTATACGACTAGAATTCCTCCTTGAATGGTTCCTTAAGTTGTTATTGCCTCATATAGTGAAGGATGTTTCTACATCCAGAGTGCAAAATGAGGAACAAACCATTTTTAGGGTGCAAGAACTGGATTTGATTTATGCTCAATCTAGTTTGTTATATGAGATTATTCCCAATGCTCCGCGTTCTAGTTTCGACCCCAAAGTTAAACCTAGACCACATAACGATGGCATTGTTGGTTGTGCGAATGCTAAACCTGCAGATTCGGTTGCAAAACAAGTTAGTCAATTGTCAATCAACCAATCTGCTTTGGGACAAGCCATGGCTTCGTCCCAACCCACCCAAATGGTGAGTGTGCTTTCAGTGCAATCGTCGGACCAGAAGGGTAACCAGTAGCCTGGACGGAATAAAAATAAGGGTAAGAATAATCGTAAGGGTGGGAATAGGAACTAGAATGCTAATAATGGCAAGAACACCCATGATGCTAGGGGGGACAAGCAAGCTAAACGTAAGGTTAAATTCCTTTGCAAGCTGTGTAAGGAAGATCACCTCACTTACTTGTGCCCTCATATCGATGAAGCCTCGAGATTCTTGGCACAGGGCCCAGCTGTGCTAACTAACCCTTTACCTCACAATCAAAATATGAACTCGAGGACCCATGATCAGTCTGGTGGTGATATTGATTTGCTGGAGGGTAGTGGTCATGGTTGCATTAACATGGTTCATGCTTGGAAAGTTGTGACCCGTGAGAAGGACTATGGTTCATCACAACCCAACCCAGGTAAGGAACCTGATCCACCAGGAACTCCTTTTCATATTGAAAAACCCGTGGATAAGCCTGAAGCTGCACCTCACATTCCTAAGGGAGTCCTTAAGTGTTCGGGGCACAATCCTAATTCCTGAGCCACCCAAAACTATTCTGTTGTCGAGGATTTGGGCCACACTCCTTGTGTGATGTCTGCATTAGAAAATGCTTCAGAATTGTCCTTTGCAAACGAAGGCTTTGCTTTCTACCCTTGGTGTGAATGTTGATAATTCTTCCTCCGTGATTAAATTTAAAACCACGGGACTTCATCCTCACTTGCCTTACTATGTGTATCTTTTGATTCACGTAGAATGTCTTAACATGACCTTCAAGCGCACTATGATTGACGAAGGCGCTGCTGCTTCTGTGATGTCTTTATCATGTTGGAAGGGTTTAGGTTCCCCTGAGTTGTCTAAGTCTGTGACCATGTTAACTGCGTGTGATGGAAGATCCGTTAGGCCGCACAGGATCCTTCTTTCCCTTAAGGTCCGTTTGGGAGGGAAGACTGTTGCGATGGAGATCAAGGTGTTTGATGCGCCCCTTGACGACAATCTCTTGCTGGGTAGGAATTGGATGTATAGTATGCAAGCTATAGCTTCTTCCCTATTTCGCGTTGTATGCTTTCCATTTAATGGGAAGATAGTTACGATTGATCAAACGTCATTCAAGAATCCATAGGTTATCGCATCTTTGGGAGCTTCGATCCCAATTGTTGAGCACTCTCAGCCAGCAATTGGGAGTGTGGGTGTGGGCATGTATCCATCCCTCATGGGAAGCTTTAGTTTTCCTACGCTTATCCTTATGATAGGGTCTAGTTCTAGTGAGGCTTTGACATCTATGAGATCGGTGTATTTTCACACGAGTCATATGGAAGATCCTTGGATTATTCCTACACCGAGCACTTCACGTGATCCCATCGTGATGGACATGCCCTTTCTTGCAACTATGGTAGCTTATCAAGCTAATATTGAGTGTGTTGCAGAGCCTAGTCCTTCCTCTTCATGGACGGAGGAAGAGGACCCTTATGTGCTGTCGGCTTGGGAAATATAGTATTCTCATGCACACGACTGCCTTGATAGTGTTTTTCCTTCAGACGAAGCGATTATTGAGGCCATGTCGGGAGTTGAGCCACCATGGGAAGAGCTCCATCATAGATCTTACTTTCTTCCTGAGCTTGACTGCTTGGAGCGTGAGTACTTTAGGGAGGTTCTTATCGAGAGAATTGGTAGTCCCATGGTTCCATTAAGATCTCCTAGTCCTATGGCTAATGGGAACATGGAAAACATATCTCCAATGATTTCTATCAATATATCTCGTGATCCTAGCAGGATAGAGAATGTCTATATTGGGGAAAAATGTTCCCATACTAAGATTCTAGAATACACTGAGCTGTTTAAAGAAGTTCATGATATCTTTGCTTGGTCTTATGATGAAATGCTAGGTATCGACCCTCGCATTGTCGAACATGAGATTAAGACTTATCCCAATGCTAAGCCTATTCGATAACGTTTGCGTGTGGTGAATCCTAGAAAGCACCCGCGATTAAGGCGGAGATATAGAAACTGTTGACAGCCGGTTTTATCTATCCCGTTCCCTTAATAGAGTGGGTTTCAAATCCTGTTCCGATTGACAAGAAGTAGGGAGCGATCCGCATATGTACTGATTTTCGTGATTTGAATCGTGCCTGTCCTAAGGACAATTTCCCCACACCATTTATTGATCAAATTTTGGATGAGTGTGTGGGTAGCGAGGTTTTTTCTTTATGGATGGATTTTCTGGGTATAATTAGATACAAATTAAACCTGAGGACCAACATAAGACTACATTTATTTTTCCTTAGGGAACATTTGCATGTCGAAAAATGCCTTTTGGCCTTAAGAACGTTGGAGCTACTTTTCAGTGGGAATGACCTTGATTTTCCACGATCTCAAATCGATTATTGAAGTGTTTTTGGATGACCTTGCTGCTCATTCTCGTATGAGAATGTGTCATTCCTATTATTTGAGATTGGTATTCAAAAGGTGTCACCATTATTTGGTCAGGTTAAATCCTCACAAGTGCATATTTTGTGTGAAGTCAGGTCACTTATTAGGATTCATTGTTTCTAAAGAGGGTATAACAGTTGACCCTTTGAAGGTTGAGGAAATACTTTAGTTGTCTCCCCCGAAAAATATTTGTCATCTTCAATGTTTGCAAGGCATGGCAAACTTCTTATGGAGATTCATTGTCAATTTTGCCAATTTGACTAAAGGCTTCATGCATCTTTTGAAGAAGGACACCACCTTTTGTTGGGATGAGCGAGCCCAGGAATCCTTTGATGTGCTCAAGCGAGCCCTAGCATCGGCCCCGGTGATTAGTCCCCCAGACTATAGCCATGATTTTCTACTTTATGTGGCCGCGTGCATCGAGACGATTGGTATGGTTTTGGTTCAAGAGGATGAGGAGCTCCAAGAGCATGTCATCTACTATCTGAGCCGAAATCTTATTGACACAGAGATTCGTTATTCTCATGTTGAGAATCTTTCTTTAGCTACCGTACATGTGGTTCAATGGTTGAGACATTATATTCTCCTTCGCCAGACCTTGGTTGTAGCCCATGTCAATTCGTTTCAATTCGTTCTCACTCAAAGAATGATTGGGGGGAAGTATGATAAACGGATTGTAATCCTGCAAGAATTCGATCTCGAGTTTGTTTCGGCAAAATCAAAGAAGTCGTTAGTTTTTGCAGAGCTTATATTGGATTTCCCAAGCGAGGCCGAGGAGTTGGTTTGTGAAGATACGTTTATCAATGAGCACATCTTCTTAATCTCAAATTTAGACCCATGGTCTGGGGATATCATTATATATCTACAAACATTGAAGGTCCCTACTCACCTCTCACAGGATGAATGGTGACGATTACGTCACGTGTTTAAGAATTACCTCATAGTGGATAACACTTTATACCGTTGTGGGGTAGATTCCATTTTACGTTGTTGTTTGAATCATGAAGAGGCTGAGGTAGTGCTGAATGATTGCCATGGAGGGGCATGTGGTGTTCATTTATCTGGGATTTCTACAACCCAAAAAATCTTAAGAGCGTGTTATTTCTGGCCGTCGATCTTTAAGGATTGTGTATATGCGGTCAAGAGGTGCCACCCTTGCCAGGTGTTTGCATGTAATATGTGCTTGAAACCTGCCCCGTTACATCCCATCATCATTGCCAGTCCCTTCACTAAGTGGGGGCTTGATTTTATGGATTGCAACCCAGCTTTAGCTCGGGGGCATCATCATATCATAGTGGCTATTGATTACTTCATGAAATGGGCTGAGGCTATGCATACGGTTAAATTCGATGGTGAGACAGTTGTGCACTTCGTATTCAGCCAGATTATTACTCGATTCGAGATTCTGAAAGAGCTTGTCACTGACCATGGCTCACACTTTTAGAATCGTATGATGGAAGAGTTGGCATCAAATTTAGGGTACAAACAAGAGCATTCCTCCTCTTACTAACCTCAAGAGAATGGACAGGTAGAAGCAGTGAATAAATCACTCAAGTCCATTCTCCAACAAACCATCACACAAAGCAAGAATAATTGGCACATTATGTTATATCCTGATTTATGGGCGTATAGAACTGTCGTTAAGATTTCCATGGGTTTTTCTCCATATCAACTTGTACATGGAGTGGAGTCAGTATTGTCGGTTGAGTGCGAGATTCCTTCTTTGAAGCTAGCCATAGAGCGTTTACTAGACACTTCATTTGGTCCACCTCGAGCAACTTGATGAGTAGTGTCGAGATTCCTTGGTGGCTATAGAAGTAAATAAGCGTCGTGTAAAGGTCCAGTATGATAAGTCTATCCATCCAAGGAGGTTTAGTGAGGGAGACTTGGTCCTTTTGTGGGATCAACCGAAAGAACCCTTGGGGGCAGGAAAGTGTAACCCCATGTGGCGTGGGTCTTATGTCGTTAAGCATGTGTTAGAGAAGGGAACTTATGAGTTAGTGTATTATGAGGGAACGGCCTTAGCGGAGCCTAGAAATGGACTCTATCTCAAGAAGTACTATGCATGATTTTTCAGTCAAGGCTGATTATTGTATATTATTGTATAGTTTTGCATAGTTAGGTCTTTTTCTTATCATGATCGGGTTTGTGATTAGTTTCTATTTCTCTTGGCAGATGTCAATGGAATCTTCCACCTTCATAGGATTCGCAGATGGTGCGAGCCGTCACACTCAACACTCAGCCTTTGCTGCTTAGGTGTTTTATACTCCTATGGGTCAGGTATTGTCTTCAGAAGGTGTATGTCTATGGCCATCTTCCAACAATGTTGCTGAATATAGTGTCGTTATTGAGCTTCTACAGGATGCCATTTCACATGGAGTTCTCTCTCTTGAGGTACGTCTTGATTCGGAGTTAGTAGTGTCACAGCTTAATGGTTTGTACCATGTTAGAGATCCGACGTTATTAAGAAGATTCTTACATGTGAGGTTATTAGAACGGCAATTTAACAATATAACATACATACATATTCCAAGAATTAATAATCAAGTTGCTGACTCATATGCTAACTACGTGTTAGATTGGCATTTGTTTCATACACAATAAATTCATCACAAACACAAATTTTTACACACGTAAATAAATAAACCGATCATCATAAAAGTTTTTATATACATCCAAAATGTGGTAATACATAGTGTCATAATACAAAAATGGGGCTCTTGAGCCACCAAAATATAATACACAGTAATACAAATTGTATCACTCCCAGGTATCTAAGCCTATGGAGGAGAAGGGGGGTTGTGATCATGGAATGTCACTACGGCTCTAGCTAGCCGTCAAAATAATCGCACCCATGCTCATGGTACACCCACCACCTGGTGCTGCATGGCCTTAGGAAATTCCTCGACTTGCACCATGGGAACTCTCTGTGTCAGCCTCACAAAGTTGGTATGAATGCTCTGGAGTGTCCGCTCTACGTCCACACTTGTGATATCGTCTCCTCTTCTCCTCCGTCTGTGACAAGGGAAGCCTTCAGGCCGTCGTGGTCCCACACTTGCATGCATATGGTAGATGTCACTATGTATTGTCACCCAAAAATATTTCTTTTGATTCCATATAATCAGAAAACACAAAAAATTAAATAACTAAAAAAATTTAAAGAGAGGGTCGAGATTCGTTACCTATGTCACCGTATGCCAATCCTGGTGGTAGTGGCATATCCGAGTCCCCCCAAAAATCTATCCCCACGTAGGGGTAGTCATCAATGGCAACTATCTGTCATCGCCACCATGAAAATAAATCAGCTAGATAGGAGTTGGATGCCCTACCTTCCCCTAGTCTACGCATCTCATCTGCCCAATGTCGTTAGGTTGGATCTCGAACCCCGTGCAGAGCAACGTCAACTCTAGGGCTCAATCCTAGAACACGGTCGAAGAAAAATGTACTCAGTATGCTTCTGAAACCGAAGTTTCGCACTCTACCCATCTTACACTCATTGAGCTGATGTTTCATGTTGCTCAATAGTGTAGTGCTCCAGTCATATACCGTGGGTCTCATGCACTCCACCGCATAGAACATCAGAGGCCGTGAGGCTTGGTGGAGTGAAGCCAAGCCTGGTATCCTGCCCAGTGTTAGTATGATGGCCTTTAGGCCCAGCACCTATATGGAGTTAGTAGGGATCTGACTCCCCACCTTCTCTGTGTTCAGATAGTAGTACACCACAATGTACTCATCTATAGTCAGGCCACCTTCAGGCCCGCGAGAACGTAGTTTCACTACTTCCCCCCGTCGGGAAAGCCCAGTAATAAAGTATATGTCCTCCACCTCTATGGTGAGGGACATCCCATCTATCTGGAATGACTCTGAGTCTGGATCCCAGTAGTCCACCAACATCTGCAATAGTCCTGGTTTGGCCCTTAAGCCACCAAGAAACTAAAATTTGTAGAGCCCACATGCACGTAGCGCTTGTTGAGCCATTAGATTGGCCCTTACTGCCTCTTCTACATCACCATGTTCATGTTCTCTCCATTCTAGGACCATCCTACACAAAAAAAATTGAGTTTTTCCCATTAGAACACTTGAAAAACCTTAAGCGCAGCCGCATACGCGACTGTTTGCCAAACAACCGTGTATGTATGTGGGTTTGGGGGCATTTTCTGTGTATAGCCAGCCCTATATGTGGAAAAACCCTCAATTTCTGCGTGGGCTGCAGTACCTATTTTGGATTGGCCTAGAAATCCAAAACCGCCATGGAATTTGACAAAAATTGCATCAAAATGGAAGAGAAGAGCATGAGTAAGTACCTGGAGAAAATGGTAGTGGATTTTGCCGGCTGGATCTCCTGGAATTTGCTGTTGAAATTCTGAGCTCAAATGGGTAAAAGTTTAAAATGTTTTATAATGTTTTGAAATATTTACTATTTATAGAAATTTTTTAAATTTTTGAAAATTTTTACCCCCTTTCCTATAGTTTGGACCATTTCTAATCCTTTTGGACTGTTTTTGGACTAATTTATGATGTAGGAGACCTTTTTGAGTGCCGTTTCAGCTGTTGGATTGACTCATTCATGCCGATCTCAAGTATCATGTCTAAACTGGCATATAGGTTAGGTTTCATCACCATTTGCATTTTGCATGACCTTATGACCGTTTCATTATAGCCTTAGGTATGAACCAACTCTGTTATGTCACAGAACCTTCTTGATGTTTTAAAAGTGGCATGATATGAGTGGTACAGCTTGACCTTACATGGGTACCCTAGTTAGAGCCTTATTTTCATTTGGTGCCCATGCTGATGTTTTGTTCCTTGGGGTGTGGGAGTTTGTTGCATAGTATTGCCATGACATTTCACAAGAGCCTCATACTCCTCTTAATATTTGGCTGGCCTATTTCCCTCAGAACTCCCTTATGTCAAGTTGTAATTGCATTATCATGAGCTTTTCCTACCTTATTGAGCTTTATGACGGCTC
This sequence comes from Pseudotsuga menziesii, assembly GCA_001517045.1. Lineage (NCBI taxonomy): Eukaryota > Viridiplantae > Streptophyta > Pinopsida > Pinales > Pinaceae > Pseudotsuga > Pseudotsuga menziesii. The sequence continues at coordinate 675,625 of LPNX010818639.1, forward strand.
CCCTGACATTGAGTTTCAGCCATATAGCCCGAGCTTGTCTCATGTCTAGCCATGCAAAGCCATTTTATATATCCTTTGCAGCTTGATTCCCTATTTTAAACGAGAGGGGATTTCCCCCCGAGTGTCGCTATCCTACACATGTATCCTTGCATTGAGCATAGGTATGTTCCACTTCTTGGAACTAGATTGTTTGCCCCTATGACAGTCGTCTCCTCCTAGTCTGTAACTATAAAGCAGTTTTATTCTTTTTCAATATTTTTAAATATTTGAAAAAGTCCAAAAAAATCAAAAAACCAAAAAGCCGGACAAGGAAAGACGTTATCTTTTGGAAGTTGTCGAGTTGTGTCGCCTTCGAACAGAGCACTGTATATAACATCGATTAGTTGGGTTTGTAGTTTGACTTTAGGAGCTATACTCATTTATCTGAGTTTATCTCCACCGACTGGTTAAGCTTCCAGTCCCCATGGAGCCTCTGTTGATGCTTCCTGTGTCGTAGAGATGTCCCAGTTTTGTATATCGAGTATATGTTGCCTTTATGTAAGTCACCATACACCATTATGATCTTGTTTGAAGGAAGTTGAAACCTGAGTCAACCATTCCTCAGTTATCTTGACTTTGCATGTCGGCCATTCCCGGTACAATTACTGGTTTGTGCACCTTATGATCAAGTCCTTCCACATTATACAGCTTTGCTGAGTACCTTGTGTTGGATGATGGGGGATGCCTACCCTCCTTCTAGCGGATTTCATCCCATCGAATTCAGATCATATATCTGGGATTGGAATCTAGAGTCATTTTTGAGTGCCTTGAGACTTGTTGTCATCAGTGGCAGGTTCTCTCGCCATCGATAGTTTTTGGGAATACATCAATGTCCCCTGATCAATGGATCCTCTCAAGTGTTCGACCTCAACACATCTATTCAAACTTGTTAGTTTGCACTCTAGTACCTTGATTCCCATTTTCATTATCGGTGGGTGATCTCGCATTTGTTAACGGTATACATCAATTACCGGTAATCAGACAATGGAATACTATGTTCAACCTCGACACCTCTATTCACATAGTATGACATGTACTCATAGTGGTTTGTGTAGAAGACCTTCCAAATTGATGGCATCTCTTATATGCTACCTCCTTGATCGTGCTAGTGTTCATGAGATTTTAGCTCTCATGGCTTGATTCCAGTATATGTCAGACATTTCCAGCTATTATAGAGATCTTGATCCATTGTATATCTTCAACCATTATGGAGATCATGATCCTTTGTATATCTTCATCATGGAGATTCTGATCTATGTATATTGTAAATGGCGATGACCACTTATGTGATATTTTGTATCATGCCTATTCATGGCCATTGTACTCTTATGTATCCCGGACTGCTAGATGGATTTGCAGTTATGTGCAGAGTTGTATCATTGTACTATGCTGATTGGGTGGCTGGTCTTCCATTTGGGATCCTTCATCACTCCACTTCTGGGATGGACCTATAATGTATTTCGGCCATTGTATGACCCCTCTGACCTCACACATTAGGGGGCATCTGTTATAGCTGATTTTACCACTCTAGGTGAATCACACTTGTATGGCCTTCCCCTGTCCCTCTGCAGACTCCTTATACCCCTTGGACCATTTTTTGTCCTTTGATGTTTCCTAGACCATCCCTACAAATATGTGAAAATCCATATACGCGACTTTTAAACCCCTAATTGCGTATATATGCGGGTTTGACCCCTAAAACCGCATACATCGGGATGTGTACAAAATCCAAATCCTTTTGGAGTTTTCCTTGACATGGATCCAACTCACTTGAATCCTGGCCTTCCATATGCCTTAAGATCGCTTGGATTCGACCTTTCATTACCCCTTTGAAAAGCTATATAAGGAATTCTTTGGTACATTAAAGGTAGAAGAGAGAATTGAGAGCAAAGAAACTATAGTCCATTGTTGCCAGAACTTGTTCTTGAGTCTGCATCCCTTTGTCCCTTGGAGCACTTTTGTGTTCTTCCCAAGCTTGCCTTTTCCTTGTGATAATGCTATCGAGAGATGGAGGATTGAGGTGGTGGAGGCCCAAGTGGGGGATTTAGTTTCTCCGATTCACAGACATGCCGATAGAGGTTGTATCCATTGTAATCTCTAATTTTATATTAATAGAAATATCTTTTTCAGTCCAATAATGTATGTTTGAATGAATATTTTATCCATGGATGATTTCAAATGCTTATACATTGTTGATTATATATGCTAGAATATATCTAACACCAATATATATAGTATGCTTGTGTTGTTTACTTGTTGTTGAGGGAGTGAATGATCAATTCAAGCTGAAGTTGGAAAGCTCAACGGGGATCTACTTCAACCATCCAGAATAAGGTATGAGGTCTGATCCTTTAGTGTTAGATATTTGATTTCTATTGCATATTGGAAAGGATTGATTTTTGGATTCAAGCTGTCTGTTGTGGTACCCCAAGCCATATGAATTTCTCTCCGTAACAACGTGAGACACAACCATCTCGAGAGGCACCAAGGACTCCTCTCCAGTGATCCAAGGAACTCATCAATGGGGTTAATGAAACTAGGATATAGGGACCTCTAGGTCTATCCTCTAGAATAGATGTGTTGTCGTCGATAGAGGGAGACCTACAACTAACCAACGCAATGATGTTTCCTTGACCAAAAGCACGAGGGTAATAACCAATGGTGTGGGAAAATATGGGGACTGACTCACTGAGTGGGGAGCCAGGGGCATGGAATCATGGGGGACTCAAAATTCCTTTGTTCAGAGTATGATGGAAGGGCTAACCTGGAAACAAATGAAACTATCTCAAGGGAGGGAGATCATAGCTATTATACTGGGAATGTGACTGCAGATGGGAAATACTTGGTGTGGGGTAGATAATATGTTTGATATTCATGGGATCCAAGGATGACACATCACTGAATACTCTGAACAAAGGTGACCCAAAGGGGGAAATATTCCAAACTGTAATGCAAGGGGTGGTGCCTAGAGACACCGTTGTGGCACGATCTCATGGATTTTAACAAGCTTGAGAAAGTAAATGCTCAATGGTGCTTTCAATTTTAGAGAGTCTGAAAGCATGGAGAAGACTCCAATGGGGTCTATTTTTCATTGATAGTCTCCTGTGCCCGAAAAAGGATAAAAGTGTACATAGGAGATCTCGCCCATCCTTTTTTATGGGATGGGAGACTTCTTTATCATTGGTAGTCCAATCAGGACGGAAAAGGTTAAACCTATACTGATTGGATGGTCAGTCAAATACTTTTATGAGCATGAACGAAAACAAGTTTGCTCGGTGATATTTTCTTGATGAGAAGGGTGGAAAAGAGCTTAAATACCACCCATGATGAGATTTTTTGTAGAGTTTGGTCCTTATGCCTGAGAAAACATAAAAGGATGCAAAGGGAAACGCTCTTGGCTTGAGTGTGCCGAGGGGGTTCTTTTCATATGGTAGTCTATGTAGTTCGCAAAAGGAGATAAACGAGACTATGTAGACACCATTTCCAATACCTTAACGAGCGGGAAAGGAAGAAAATACGCTCAACGATCTTTTCATTCATTTAGGAGTCAGAAAAGAGCTTAATATAAACTCCATTGTGGTCAGCTAAGCCAGGGGGCACTGATGGCGCCTCATGGTGGGACACTGAGAGGTGGTCAAAGGTGACCAGTCATGCAACATGGATGGAGCGGATGGATCTTGAACATGCCAATACATGCACGGGATGATTCGTGGCAAGGCCCATATGATCGAGGTGACTTCCAAAGAAAGGTCCATAAAATCATGTGTAAACATCCCGTACCAACTTGGGGTGGATGGATTAGACTATATACTGAGTACTCAAATGGGAGGGTGGTGAGTACAAGTACAAAGATAGTTATGTGCCAAATGCATGCAAAATTATATGACTTCCGGGAAATGGTCCAGAAAATCATAGTGAAATCATGAGACAAAGGTCTCGTCAAAAGATAGAGGACAAAAAATTGAACCCATAGGTGTGAGGGGTGTCTCAAACAGACTCTGGATGACTCTGACTAGCAGTTAATGGTGTTTCCCTTGGTGCAGTGGTGCACTAGGAAAAAATATACCAAATGGGGTCCTATGGGTATAGGGCTAGCTCAACGTACAAGGTGCAATTCGCATGGTGGTACGAAAATCGACATGACTCCCAGAAATCGACCCAAGAATCAATAGGGAGGGAGGTAGTCTAAAAGGTCGTTTCTAAAACTGAGAGATTTTTGCACAATGGTGGAAGCTTCCTATTCTAGTAGAGGATGATCCATATGCAAGCATGGAAAACAAGGGAGATATGGAGAGGCCTCAACTTTTAGGACAGGTCGAAGGACCTAAAGGTATGCTGGCATGGTGGTAGCTATATCATACGTGCGACATACTGTGTGCATGTGCAGATGTGGGACTGCACCTTATAGTGGGCTATCGACAGTGCAGGGGCAGGGATCATATCTACCTACTCACATGAAAATGATGCAATGGAGTTCTATAATGGACTCATTGTGACTAGACATAGAGAAACTACTGGAGGGGGTCACCGAATCATGGGAAAAAACAATGCAAAATAGAATGAAAAAAATACACTATAAGTGACTCATGATTGTGGTATCAAGCATAGAATCTCTTGAGGTAGAGTCCCTTGTGCAGCTTCTTCAAGAGGCGACCATCTGATTCAAGGAAGAGGTATTCCCCCTTGTTGAGACGAAGGTTGTTGGCAAGGCAGCGTGACAGAAAATGGTCTTTTATGGGAATAACTGATTCCACACTATGTTTTAAAGGGAATGGGGTAAAACTGGAGGCGGTCTTATAGATCTCTTCATCATCGTGTATGTGGTGCTAGGATAGATCAGGTGGATATTCCATGACTGACGAGGTGGAAGTGCAACTAGTGCTAGAGATGATGTAAATAGTATTGGTTGTGGTGTTGGTGGCCTTGCCCCCAGTCTCTATTGGAGGAAGAGGGGCAGGATTGGAGACAGGAGGAGTCTTTGACAGACCAGGATATAGGTGCAACATCATCTCAATTGGTTGGAAAGGAGTCACACATCTTGGGGCCTCAGAGGTAGGGTAGGTGGTTTAAGGTACCACATATGAACTCCCAGTGTGAAATCCTGTAAATTGTAGGTTGCCAAGATAGGATTACTCACAATCTTGGATGGTAGGAAAAGGAAAAGTTAACAGATCGTATTGAGCAAGAACGAACCCCAATAGTTCCCTAGTGACCGAGGTTGAGGTTGCGACATGGTCAGAATGGTAGTAGATGTGGTAGTACACAAATCTGCTATTTTAGTTGGCTTAGATGGAGGTGGTAAGGCCAGGAAGGTGTCCATCATAGGGGTGTAGGTGAATAATCCCAGGCCAACAACAGATAAGGAAGGGATTGAAACGTTGTCGATGGAAGTATCAATGGTAGTAATAATATGTTCCAGTGTGGCCAGCCCTTGAAGATCGTAGTACGTCAAATGGTCAACGCTCACGATCTTTCCATCATGAGGAAACATCAAGAGTCGAAATACGGTGGAGGCCACGGATTTCATGGCGTACATGTTACTACTTCCCAAGAGGAGGTTGTAATAAAGTTGTGCATTGATAACCTCGATGTCAATCAAAACCATTTTACCAACTAATGATATAGGGACATTCCGAAGAATGCCCTGGGCTTTGGTGGGGTAACCATCATAGGCACGAAGGGCAGTAGTGGAGGGTTGGAGGGTGGGGGACCCGAGTTTCTTCTAGACATTGGTTGAAATGACACAGGTAGATGCCCCTTCATCAACTATGTAGCGATGCATGATCAAATTCTGAATTGAGACCGAAATTTGGAAGGACATAGTAGACGACATTTTGGGTTCGCCACGATCCAAATCGAACGTGATCAGTCTGGAATCAGAGGGATCCACGGCACCAAGAGCAGATAAAATCACTTTTCGCTGCGACAGGTAGGTCTTGAGCATTGCTAGAGCGGACATGGTCATGGGTGATTGATCTAAGTCATCAACAATGCTATATTTTGAAGCAGCTCACATAGTTGCATTGTTGGAGATACGTCGTAGTGGAAACCTTGGACCTTTGGTTTCTAGTCAATGGGGGTTGTAGGTAAGTGGAGGGGCATGTTGGCAGTGTTGGAGGTTGATGCCACTAATGGGTCAATATTTTCCATGGTGGATCCATACTGATTGTGCCTATTCTACAGGTTGACTTCTTCAGTTATCATTGGCAGTAGGTGATGGTCACCTATTTCTATAGGTGGGGCCGCGGTGAAAGCTGCAGGTGCAGTCGCAACCAGTCCTTGGAGAGGAAATGGATTCTAGATCACCATGGGTGGAGGGTTAGGTGGCGCTAGGTTGGTTTGAGCCTGTGCTATCATATGGGTGTCCCGTTGAGCTTCTTTTTGGAGAAGTTGCTTGATGCGATCCATATGCGAGCTTTCATGAGTATAGTGACCATAGACATTGCACAATTTACACGGATGGTTAGTCTGTAGCTGAGCATTTCATCCCGGTCGATTAGGTTGTTGGGAGTTTTGTGCTAGTAGATTAACACCATTATTGTTAGGAGGGTTAGGATGTTGGCCACCTCCTTGTGTTTGGCTGTTACCTCGGTTACTTCCGCGGTTTCTCTTACCTTTTCATTGTTTGTTATTGGGGGCGGGTTGGTTGGGAAGAGTTTGTAGTGCAAAAACTTGTCCCACGAACATTGGAGGAGATGGGTTAGGGGTCAAAGAAGCTTGCATAGGTGGCACATAGAATGCCCTAGGAGCTGGAGGGGATACGAATCCGATCATTGGTCCTAAATACGGTTGTGCCGGCCAAGTTTGTGCATGGGAATATAGAGCTGGTGTAGGCTGTGCATAAGAGGGTGTGGTTGTGGATTGAGCCATCATCCTTGAGTAGTAGGGCACTTTCCTTGGTTGCGCAATGCTTAGGGCATTTCTTGGGTGTGGTGGCATCATAGGAGGTGCTGCATAGTACTGTGGGTGTTGGGAGACAGAACCTATGATGCCATTCGCAGCATGGGATTCCCTCGGTGCATTGTGATGAGAGGTGTCACATGGTAGCGTAGTGGTGATGGGTCCACTAACTGGGATATTGGTAATTATGGGGTGCAAGGACATGGGTCCTCTGCAAACTATCCCTCCTTGGAAGGGGTTGGGATGAAATCCAGCCATGGGTATAGATGGGGCAATAAACAGATTGGGCTCAGACTGGTAGGAATTTGAGTCAAAATTAGAGGCAGTGTGGCCCTATGAATGTGAGGAGAGTGTCAAGGAGGGCCTTGAGGGTGACAGTCTAAAGACCCAAACTTGTAAGATTTTTATCGTTTAAGCTAGCATTATGTTAGGATCTTTAACTTAGAGAATAACAAGCACACCAATCAAACATAAGAGACAATGAACACAATGTTTTTCCTTAGGGAAACCCTAAAGGAGAAAACCTCAAAACTTCCTCAAAGATAGAATCAGAAACAAAAGAAAAACCCCAAAAACAATAAGATGATCTATCGACAGCAGTAGTCTCTTTCTCTCTTGTCCCAACAACTTCTTCTCTATCATTTATGCACTATAACTGAGTGTGAGTGGATGTGTGATAAATGGAGAGTCTCACTCTCTCTTTATACTAATTCTTGACTTGACAATAAATCACTAGGGATGACTTCTCTAAGATATTCTAATAACCCTAGGGCCCCACAACTGCGGGGAATTTAACCCTTGATCAATAGGAGGGTTACCCACAATGACTTTACATGACTTGTTTACATTATTGAATCTCACGATGGGAACATCGGGGCATGAAATGAATGAAGTACATTACAGACACTTCCTGGAATAAACATTGGGGTATAATGCATAAGATATACAAGTGAATACATTCCTAAGTTAAAAATACATCAACAATCCCTCTTAACTAGGAAGGTATTCTCTCGACACAATTTTTCAGCACTGGTCTTCTTCTCTGTATCAACTGGATCATCACCGAGTTCTCTTCATCTTCATCTTCAAGTCATCTTCATCACTAGATCTAGATCATCACTAGATATGGATCATCATCACTGGATCTAGATCATCACTCGATCTGGATCATCACTGGGTCATCATCACTGGATCTGGATAATCACTTGATCTCGATCATCACTGTTGGATCATCATCACGGGTGTTATCTCATGATTCTTCTTTTCATAGGAAGTTCTACAGAGCTAGCCCTTTTTCACACTGGTTGTAGGCCTAGCCTCCATGTAGTTCTTCTTCAACACTTATATCTGACCCTAAGTTAGAATGGAACCCCCAACACTTACATCTGAACATGAAAGGAACACATCCACGAACATGTCAGAAAGGCACGCCCAGCACTCACATCTGACTATGAGAGGAACCAATCAAGTTGTTGGTTGTGGAGCCTCATCTTCTAGATCCAGAGATATTATTCAGTCATGTTTGTAACCTAGGTGTATTGTACACTCATTCCCCCTGCCTTGGGGTTCGGGGGTTTGGGGGAGGAGCCCCCGAGAAAATGTTTTTGGGATGTGTTTTGGCTAACAGTATTGCGGACCCATGGTATTGGGTTAACCCTAGAATTTTCCCATTGTATTTCCCCTATAAAAGAAAGCATTGTAACACGACTGTATATGGTATTGTATTGTATTAGAAGAGAGACTGTGAGAGCATGAAGAGGAAGTGCAGTGGTTTTTCTGCAGAGTGTATCTCTTCATCTTTATGGATTGTAATAAAAGGACTGGAAATTTCTTTGTGGACATAGCCCATCGTTTGGGTGAACCACATTATATCTGTGTCTCTTTGTAATGTTTTAATGTGTTTTTCGTCTTGTTTATTGATTAAAATGTATATTTGTTATTTCTCTGCGGTCCTTTTTTCTAACAATTGGTATCAGATCCAAAAGGTCTATTTGGTTAATAAACTCACAGGAAAGAAGGGTTCCAGGTTTGAGTGGGAGCAATGGTAGAAGAAGTAAAGTTTAGGGTCGATAAATTTAATGGCCAAAACTATCAGTTATGGAAGATGCAAATGGAGGAATATTTGTACCTGCCATTGAGCGAAAAAGAAAAACAGCTGACGGCTATGAAGAATGAAGAATGGGAGTTTATTGAAAGAAAGGCACTAGGAACAATACGGTTGTGCCTAGCTTCATCGGTGGCCTTCAATATTTCAAAAATAAAACAACAGAGGGTGTGATGAGCACATTGAGTAAGCTCTACGAAAAACTCTCAGCTTCTAACAAGGTATTTTTAATGAAGCGTTTATTTAATATGAAGATGTCGGAAGGTGGATCTGTTGCTGACCATTTAAATGAGTTTAATACACTTACCAGTCAGTTAAGTTCTGTAAAAGTGAAATTCGATGATGAGGTTAGGGCTCTTCTAATCTTGTGCTCATTTCTAGAAAGCTGGAATATCTTGGTCATGGCTGTAAGTAACTTTGTCCCTAGTTCAAACACTCTTAATTTTGATGATGTTGTTGGTGTTATTCTTAGCGAGGAAATGCGAAGAAAAAGCACAGGTGAGACATCAGGTAATTGCGTTGAACATGGAGAGCAGAGGGAGACAAAACGAGAGAGGAAGGAGCCTAGGAAATCGCGGCAGGTCTAAAAAGGACAGATCCAAGTCCAAATTTGGAAAAATAGAGTGCTGGAACTGTGGTGAGAAAGGACATCTGAAGAAAGATTATAGAGCTCCAAAGAAAAAAGGAGACAGATAGCAAGAGACTACTCAGGAAGTGAATGTAGTAGGTGATGTGTTACAAGATGCTTTGATTCTTGCATTAGATAATACTAGATATTATGGGGTAGTATATTTAGGGGCTTAATGTCATGCTACACCCCATAGGAAATTATTTCATGATTATGTTCAAGGTGATTTTGGGCATGTTCTATTGGGGGATGATGAACCATGTAAAATTGTTTGAAAGGGTAAGGTACGGATTAAGTTAAATAATGGAAGTGAATGGCTGCTAAAGGATGTAAGCCACATTCCTACTATGAAAAGAAATCTGATCTCAATAGGGCAGTTGGGAGATAGCAGCTATTTGTCTACGTTTGGAGAAACATGGTGGAAGATCACTAAAGGATCACTGGTAATAGCAAAAGGAGATATGGTAGGTACATTATATTTATATCCTCATAATACTGATTATTCTATCTTTTTAGCTTCCACAAAAATAGGTTCGGCGCTGTGGCATCATAGGCTTGGCCACATGAGTGAGAAGGGGATGTAGATTCTCCACTCAATGAAACTGCTTCCAGATCTGAAGCAGGTAAGTTTGGAATTCTGTGAGAAATGTGTTTATGGAAAATAGAAGAGATTTAGATTTCTTAGGTTTGGGAAACAAAAGAAGAGTGAAAAGTTAGAGCTTGTCGATACAGATGTATCGGGACTAGCTCAGGTACAATCTCTTGGTGGCTCTCATTATTATGGTACTTTTATTGATTATGCAACTAGAAAAACTTGGGTTTATTGCATTAGAAAAAAATATGATGTGTTTGATACTTTTAAGAAGTGGAAAGCTTTGGCTGAGAATGAGATGGGAAAAATGTTGAAATGTCTCAGATATGATAATGGAGGTGAGTACTGCAGCAAGGAGTTTGACAGTTACTGTTCACACAATGGGATTAGAAGAGAGAAGACAGTCCTTGGAACACCACAAGAAAATGGTGTGTAAAAAAGGATGAACATAATGATCATGGAGCGTGCAAGGTGTATGAGATTGCATGCAGGGTTGCCATTACAATTTTGGGCTGATGCTGTAAAAAATGCTTTTTATTTAATAAATAGAGGGCCTTCAAGCACTTTGGATGGTGGCATTCCAGAGGAGGCATGGACAGGTAAATAGGTAAAATAATCATTTCTGAGAACTTTTGGTTGTGAAGCCTTTTGTCCATATTGATAAAGATGATAGAACAAAGCTTGAGGATAAATCCAAGAAATGTACCTTTATTGGATATGGGGTTGATGATTTTTGTTATCGCTTATGGGATCTTAAAAATTGCAAAATCATTAGGAGTAGAAATGTAGTATTCAATGAAAAGGTCATGTACAAAGATCAGTTGCAGGGAAATAAAGAAGAAAAAGAAAACACAGAGTACACAGTGCTTGATGAAATCAAAGAAAATGAAGTTCCAAAGGCACTAGAAAATCAAGAGCAGCAGCAGGTACCTGAAACTCCTGCAATTGGAAGAAATTCTACCATGTTAAGTAGACCCCCTAAATGATTCTCTCCTTCTTTGTATTATTTATTGATGACTGATTCTGGTGAACCAAAATATTTTGAAGAAGCAATGTAGGCAGAAACTAGAAATAAGTGGGAGCAAGGCATGGATGAGGAGATTGACTCATTGGTAAGAAACCAAACTTGGGATCTGGTTAAGTTGCCTGCAGAAAAAAGGGCATTGCAGAATAAATGGGTTTATAGGTTGAAGGAAAAAGATGGAGGAAAGAAGCAGTACAAGGCTAGACTTTTTGTAAAGGGGTTTGCACAAAAGAAAGGTATAGGCTTTGATGAAATATTTTCTCCTGTTGTTAAAATGAATTCAATTAGAACTATTTTAAGTCTAGTGGCAGTAGAAGATTTACATCTTGAACAGTTAGATGTAAAAACATTCTTTCTCCATGGGGATTTGGAGGAAGAGATTTATATGTAGCAGCCACAAGGGTATGAGGTGAAAGGGAATGATAATTTCGTTTGCAGGTTTAAGAAGAGCTTGTATGGCCTGAAGCAAGCTCCAAGGTAGTGGTATTTAAAATTTGATAAGTTTATGACATAACAAGGTTATGATAGATGTCATTATGACCACTGTGTTTATTTCAAGAGGCTAGATAATGGAAGATATATTATCTTGTTATTGTATGTGGATGACATGCTTGTTGCAGGGTCTAACATGTAGGATATAAATGTGCTCAAAAGAAAACTAGATAAATCATTTGCGATGAAGGATTTGGGTACTGCAAAGCAAATCCTTGGTATGAGAATAACAAGAGACAGGAAAAATTGCAAATTGATGCTGTCTCAAGGTGAGTACATAGAAAAGGTGTTGCAGAGGTTTAGAATGTAGAATGAAAAACCAGTCAGTACACCTTTTCCCAACCATTTCAAACTAAGCAAAGATATGTGTTCAGAGACACAGGAAGAGATAGATTACATGTCCAAGATTCCCTATTCATCAACGGTTGGAAGCTTGATGTATGCCATGGTGTGCACAAGACTAGATATTGCACATGCAGTGGGAGTTGTGAGCAGGTATATGAATAATCCAGGTAAAGAGCATTGGAAAGCAGTACAGTGGATTCTCAGGTATTCGAGGGGTACCACTTCACATGCATTATGTTTTGGAGGTTCAGAAACTATTCTGTTTGGATATGTTGATGCAGATATGGATGGTGATAAAGATAGTAGGAGGAGCACCACAGGGTATGTGTTTAGTGTGGGTAGAAAAATAGTAAGTTGGATTTCAAAGCTGCAACAGGTTGTTGCACTTTCAACACTGGAAGCAGAGTATGTTGCTGCTACAGAGGCTAGTAAGGAGATGATTTGGCTGCAGAGGTTCATGGAAGAATTGGGTAAGAAGTAGGAGAATATTAGGTTGTACAGTGACATCCAGAGTGCCATTCATCTTGCAAATAACTCAACCTTTCATTCAAGGAATAAACATATACAACTCAAGTACCACTTCATAAGATCTGTTCTATATGAAGAACTGTTAAAACTAGAAAAGATACACACTAGCCAGAATCCTACAGACATGTTGACAAAGGGAGTAACCAAAGAGAAACTGAGTTCCTTCTCTATTTCTGTCGGCCTTCAAGCTTGAAGGTGAAAAGAAGAAATTTTCTAAGTCCAAGGTCCAGAGCATAGTCCAGAAATTGCAGTAGTGGTCAAGTTACTGTGATCAGTCTCCAAGTGGGAGATTGTTGTTTGTGGAGCCTAATCTTCTAGATCCAGAGATATTATTCATTCATGTTTGTAACCCAGGTGTACTGTACATTCATTCCCCCTGCCTTGGCGTTTGGGGGCAACGCCCCCAAGAAAACGGGGTTTCAGGGGCAGAGCCCCTGATAATTTTTTTTTGGGATGTGTGTTGGCCAATGGTATTGTGGACCCATGGTATTGGGTTAACCCTAGAATTTTCCCATTGTATTTCCCCTATAAAAGAAAGCATTGTAACAAGATTGTATATGGTATTGTATTGTATTGGAATAGAGATTGTGAGAGCATGAAGAGGAAGTGCAACGTTTTTGTTGTAGGGTGTATCCATTCATCTTTCTGGAATGTAATAAAAGGACTGGAAATTTCTTTGTGAATGTAGCCCATCATTTGGGTGAACCACATTATATATACGTCTCTCTGTAACGTTTTAATGTGTTTTTCATCTTGTTTATTGATTTAACTATATATCTGTTATTGCTCTGCGGTCCTGTTTTCTAACACCAGTCATATATGTCGAAAAGGCCCAACACTCACATCCACTGGCATGATAGGACACACCATCTATCATCCATGGAAAGGCTCAGCACTTACATCTACTGGCATAGCAAGAAACACCATCTACTATCCATAGAAAGGAATAGAACTTACATCCTCTGGAATAGCATGACACACCATCTACTATCCAAGGAAGGGCACAACACTTATATCCTCTGGCATAGCAGGACGCACCATATACTATCCAAGGAAGGGCTCAGCACTTATATCAACTGGCATGGTAGGACACACTATCTATCATCCAAAGAAAGGATTTTCACTTACATATGATCATGTGGGAACCAATCCCACACTCACATTAGAATGGCTCTTTGCCCTAGGATGAGGATTCCTAGTAACTGACCAAGTGCCTCCATTTTCCCAGAGAATGGCCTTCAGCACTTATATCTGATCATGTGGGAACACATCCCTTAATCACATCAGAATGGCCCTACACTTATATCTAATCATGTGAGAACACATCCCACAGTTATATCAGAATGGCCCTCAGCTCTAGGTTGAGTATTCCTGGAAGCTGACCAGCTGCCTCCATTCAGAGAATGGAATCCAGTGCTTATATCTGATGATGTAGGAACCAATCCTACAGTCACATCAGAATGACTCACCACTTTCATCTGAGATGCGAGGAACCAATCCTCTCATCATGACAGAATGGACCAGTCCTTACATTTGACCATGGAAGGAACCAATCCTCTCACCATGTCAAAAAGGATCATGGAATCATCACTTCCCCTTGGAAGGAACCTTGATCTGGAGAACACCAAGCTTCTCTCTGAAGTACTCAAACTTCACTCTAGCCAATTTCTTCATCAACACATCATCTATCTATTCGTCTGTCGCAACATACTGGAGCTTCACTACTCCTCTCTGCACCATATCCCTGATATAGTGATATTTGATCTTGATATGCTTCGACTTGTCATGGAACATTGGGTTCTCAGACAACTTCACACAACTTTTGTTTTCACAATATATACAAGTAGCATCCAACTAGAGATCAAATAAATCAGACAGTAGCTTCCTTAGCCATACTACCTCACAACTAGCTGAACAAGTTGAGACATACTTTGCTTCAGCTGTACTCAATGCCACACAGGACTGCTTCCTGCTAAACCAAGAGATCACACCTGATCCCATACTAAAGCAGCACCCTGAAGTGCTCTTCCTATCGATGGCACTTCCTGCCCAATCTGAATCAACATAACCCTCCAGGTTAATCTTCTGTTTTTCCTCATACTTGAGCCCATAATCAACTGTACCCTTTAGGTACCTCAGAATATGCTTTGCAGCAATCAGGTGAACATGTCTCGGATCTGTCAGGAACTGGATCAAGGTGTTCATAGCAAAGCAAATATCTGGTCTCATATTCATTAGGTACATCGAGGACCTAATCATCTGATGATACGTCATAGCATAAACAACTTCTGATCAAGCATCACTCAATAGCTTCAGGTTCGATGCCATAGGTGTGGTTATGGCCTTGTAGTCCATCATCCCAAACCTCTTGAGGATCTCTACTGTATACTTCCCTTGTCTGAGGAAGATTCCATCTGCATTCTGCCATACCTCCATGCCTACAAAATAGTGCATCATACCTAAGTATTTCATTTGAAACTCATCAGCAAGCTTCCTCTTTGTATCAGTAATCAACCCATCCATACCTGTTACAAATAGATCATCTACATATAGTAGGAGTATCATTGGGTTACCTTATTCAACCTTGTAGTAAACGTTGGAATCTACTTTACTTTTGGCAAATCCCAAACTGGATAGAAATCCATCAATTCTACCGTACCATGTCCTGGGTTCCTATTTCAAATCGTACAAATATTTCTTCAATTTACACACATGAGACTCCCTGTCATGTGTCTCAAAACCGAGTGGCTTCTCCACATACACTTCCTCTTCCACTACACCATTCAAGAAAGCAGTCTTGACATCCATCTGGTGTATCTTCCACTTCATTACTGCAGCCAGAGAAAGTACTGATCTGATGGAAGTGTATCTAGCTACAGGTGAAAAAGTTTCTTCATAATCTATTCCTTCTTTCTGGGAGAAGCCAGGAGCCACAAATCTTGCTTTATATTTTTCTATGCTACCATCTGCAGCATGCTTGATCTTGTAGATCCATTTGGAAGTTACAACAAACTTCCCTTCTGGTTTTGGGACACTATCCCAAACATCATTCTTCATGATCGTTTCATACTCTTCGATCATAGAATCCTTCTATTCTTTCCTTTCTGATGCTTCTTCATAGTTGGAAGGTTCTTTACCAATAATGTCACATAGTAGGGCTACATAACTGGAGCAGGACCTAGTTCTTTTTCTTCTTCTGTGTGTTTCTTCAGGAGCCCAATATCTTTCTGCACCTTGGATAACTTCTCGTACCCAAGTAGGTTTCCTCTTGTGAGGATTCTTCTCCTGAGATGGATCTATAGGTTCTTGAGGTTCTTCTAATTCTCGATCTTCTTCTTGAATTTCTTTGTTCATGGTTGTTACATGAATTATGGGTACTTCTGTTTCTTCAAGTTCTTCAGCAGGTCTCTTTCTAGATTTGATATAAGATGAATCTTCGTCAAATGTTACATCTCTGCTGATGTCGATCCTCTTGAATCCTAGGAAGTATATTCTATAAGCCTTCGAGCTTTCAGAGTATCCCACAAATATACCCTTCTTTCTTGAAGGATCTAACTTCGTCCTCTTTTCTTTCAGAATGTGTATGTATACAGGATGACCGAATATTTTGAGATCGCAAACTTCTGGTTTCTTCGGAAAATACTTCTTTAGGTGTCTTGTTCTCAAGTACTCTGTGTGGAGTACGGTTCTATACATACACCATTGTTCTGGCAGCTTTTTCCCATAGATGCATGGGAATATCTTGATCATGAAGCATCGCCCTTGTAGATTCCATGATTGTTCTATTATTCCTTTCTACAACCCCATTATGTTGTGCATTGTATGGAGTGGATAACTCCCTCTTAATCCTTGAATCTTTGTAGAACTCTTTGAATTCATTTGATGTGAATTCTCCACCATTATCTGATCGAAAGGTCTTGATCCTCTTTTCTGTGTGGTTCTTGATCAAGGCTTTGAATTCCTTGAACCTTATGAATACTTCATCTTTGTTCTTCATAAAGTATATCCTATAAAAATCATCAATAAAAGAAACATAGTATACATACCCGCCTAAAGAACGGGATGACATCAGACCACATACATTGGAGTGAATGGTTTCCAATATTCCTTTTGCCTTGCTCTCGCTGCTTGGAAATGTCTTCTTTGTGTTCTTCCATTTCGTACATCCTTTGTAGACACTGTCATGTTTTCTCTGTATTTCTGGAAGACCTTTAACAACTTTGCTTGCAAGTGGTAGTGCTCTGTAATGCACATGTCCAAGCCTTCTATGCCAAAGTTCATTTGTTTCTACTGAGTCATGAACCGAAGCTTGTTCTGGTTGGCCCTTCAATTTGTATAGACCTCCTTCTTGTTCCCCAATGACTACTGCATCATCAATAGTATTTCCCTTTGGTCATATAAGAACTTGGCCATCTATGAATGCAACCCTCATTCCTTTTGCATCCAATGCAGATATGGAGAGGAGGTTCTTCTCTAGTCCTGGTATAAACAATACATCTTTCATCTTCATAGAATTTCCAGATTCTAGCTTATATGAGGACTCACCACTACCTTTTATTGGATACTAGTAATCATCCCCAAGTTTCACCTTGTGAGGTGACTCATGTTTAGATAGTTTCACAAAGGATTATTTTAATCCCCTCATATGTTTGGAAGCACCACTATCTATAAGCCAAGCATTGCTTTCATGTGTGATAGTTCTCGTGAGAGCAGAAATCAAAACATATTCTTCATCACTTGAAGAATCATCACTTTCTTGTCTGATTCTCTTTATGGAAGGTTCATCATCCTATGCAACATGAGCATGATGTCTTCTCTTGTTTCCCTTCTTCTTATGAGAGATACGTTTTCTTTTAGGACAGTCTCTTACAAAGTGTCCTTTTTCATCACATGTATAAAATCTAAGTTTAGATTAATCTCTTCTAGTGTTATATTTCTGGTGGAAGTTCCCACCTCTGGAATGATGAGAGCTTCTTCTGCTTTTCTTGGAGTGTACTGTGAGAGATTGATCTTCACTTACCATATTTTCTTCTCGAGCTGCTATCCGAGCTTATTCTTGTGAGCATTCCTCCCACAGTCTACTAAAATTGACTAACTTCCTTATGGAATAGATCCCTTGAATAAAAGAGTCCCATGATATAGGGAGACCATTCAAGGTGGTCATCACAATTTCTACATTATCCACTTCTTCATCTACTACTTTCAGCTATTCCTTGATCTGAGAGACTCCTAAAAAATAAGACTGGTTGGTTTTCGCATTCTCGATCTTTACATTCTTCAATTGGTTTCTCAGAGTCATCTTCTGATTTATGTTCTTTCCTTCAAACAGTTTGGTCAGGGCATCAAACATAGCTTTAGGTGTCTTTAGGGAGGACACCTGTGGTATTAGGTGATCCTTGATTGAATCACCAATAATCCTCTTAGCCATGACCAATTTCTTTTTGTGTAAGGCCTTAGCCTTATGTCCCTCTGGAATTGGAACATCTTCATTGATGGAAGAGTCCAACTCAGTTTCTTCCAGGACTAGGGAGATCCTATACTTCCAAGCTCGGAAGTTATCAACTCCCTTAATCTTTTCATCAAGCTTGGTATGATGAGACATATTAACTGAGAACCTCAAGTGGAAATACAAAAGATTTAGATCTTACCAGGTTAAGATGTCAGATCTGGATTTGGAGCTGGATAAGATCTACAGAAATCGGGAAGCTCTACAGAAATCCGGAACATAAACTTACGCAAGGGATAAGATCGGGAAGCTCGGTGGAAATTGGATACGTGCCATCTAATCCAACGACGGAGAAATAAAGTCGATCACATCGACAGTTGGGGATAACTTCTGGAGCGAAGACTTGCATGGTGGTTACGACTTGGATGCCCGGTGGGACAAGGTACATGGCACTTGATCCAAAGGTGGAAGTTAAAGGTGAATTAGATCAACAGTTTCAAATGAGTCCGGAGTGTGGAAGCGCACGACAGATAAAGGCGGAGAGAGGTCGTGGAATATAAACCTCTGTCCACGTGGCGAATTATGGCATACTCCAGAGGCTAAAGTGGTTTCGTGCAAACCGCCGAAGGAACGTTCTGGAGTGGGGCCTTATAAAAGGAGGTTGACTTGTCCCGTGTGTGTTTTATTGGCTCCGGACGGGTGAAAAAGACATGCACATTTGTCAACTTGTGACTATCATTTTCAAATACACCGCTGCAATTAACAGGTAAGGACTAAGCTCCCGTAATTCATCCGTCTATTTGCTATTTATCAACTGAATTATGGATAAAGGGGAGGAATTACAGGGTGGTCATGTTATAGATGACAGAGAGGAGTATTTGGTCGACAGAGATAGGGGTGTATGTGACCCCTTCCTATCTGTAGGAAGCGTGTCAGTTAGTAAGGAAAGATTGTGGTATTACAACTTGCACCGGAATGATGTATTGAATGTATGTAAATCCTTTCTGTATTACTTCGCCCTCAAACAAACCCTCCATTTTTCGGAATTTGCAGAATGGTGTCCTGTAAACTACTCCACTTCTCAGAGAATTATCATGAGTCAATCCACATCCTGAATAATTTATAAAGTCAATGCTACAGTCATCCGCGAGAACCTCAATCTGCCTGAAAATTACCCTGATAGTCATGAGTCAGTGAATGAGTCAACCCTTGCTGAATTTTACAAGAAATGTGAAACTAAAACCCGTTGCCAATTCCTGTCTACTGTTTTGAAAGATGGTCAATCTTTAGATGGTTTTTTCTTACCTTACCCCGTGCATATTTTTAAAAGTGAAGTCCAATTAGTTGTATCATTGGTTTGTCAAATATTGGGTATTGATGATGATTGCTGAGTAGGCGAGGTCATCCTTGGTTTTTTATTGAGAATAATTTCCTTAGGCTCTGAGTCTCAGTCAATTCCAGTGTTTAGTCTAGATGAGTACCTAGCTGAAGCAATCCATCTTTAGCTAAGCGAGTTTCCAAAGGTTCGGTTTTTTAGATTTCAGACCTACTTGTTCAATATGCTGTTATGCTCCAATGTCACTAAACTCTAGTTTTTGAATACTATCTATTCTTCCGATTTTCCCAAGCAAATCAACATGTTCTAGTTTGCTAATTTGATCATGTCGGAAATGTATAAAATGTTGTTTGATGAAGAATTGCCCCGTGTTTTGGATGACATGAAATGTTTGATGCAGTCCTCGCTCGAGGACCGAATTGGAGACTGGTTCCTTCATAAAGACTCCACTGTGTTAAGGATATATGGATTTACAGGGCATTCTTATAAGTTACCTGCTTTCTTAACCCCGAGGATTTTTGCTTTAGAATTCATGAGACAAAGGCTGCAATCTGAAGAAGAGCATTTTGGAGCTTTTAAAAAGTCTTCAAATATGAAATTCCCCCTCAAGGTTGGCTCTTTTATCTTCAAAAGTAAAGGTGCTTTAGTATTCATAGAGAAATTGCTAGAGAGTATGGATTCCAAAAGGAGCCAAAGATAAATTACGATCCCCACCATGTAATATCCTTGAGGAAGCAGGCCAACAAGAACAAGCCATTTGATCACCAGTCTATTGAGGGGTTGGCTGAAATAGCAAATTTGTTGCAGTTTACTGAGATATCAAAGTCTGATGAAGATGCCCATACTGTACCTGTCACAACATCCCAAATAACAGAAGGTACTAGTATTGTGATTAAGAGAAGTATATCTGAAATCGAAACTATGGAAATTGACGAAGATGGTTCACATAAAAAAGCAAAGTTGTTTCAAGGTGGTGAAATTTTAAATGAAGAAATTTCTGATGGTTTCAAAAAGGTTACTCTAGTTCCAATGAAGGATGTGCAAGTAAATCAATTTTCTTTTAAAAATATATATGGTTCAGAATCAAGCCCGATGTTTAAGTTAAAGGAGGAACTCAAGACTAGTTACATGGAGAAAAGAAAATAGTCTTTGGAAGAGACAAGAAATTTGTTGCCGCGAGTGAGGAGTCTACACAGTCCAAAAACTTCTTTGGTTTCCGCTAGAGATGCCGAAAGAAATACATTCAAGTTAGCCATGGTAAACGACAAAAAGATGTCAGAGATGGAGATCCGGTTGGATAAGATCAGTATACCGAATAAGATACAACTTCATAAACAAACCAGTGATATCATTTATTCAGATTTGTTACAAGCTATGGTAAAGATAAATAAATTACAAATTTTAACAGATAAGTTAGAGATTCAACTGAAACATGAACGAGTCGAAAATAAGGCAAATGCCATCCAGATCAAGAACCTCCAAATAGATATTGTCAGTTCAGATAACACCCAGGCAGTTAGGAGGATTCTAGAAGAAAAAGACAATGCTCTCCAAGTGTTGAAGAAAAAATTGAAAATCCCAGGTTCTGAGCATGTTCAGTCCTCTGAGCTATTGGCTCTGCAAGAAGAAAAAGACAAGATCCATCAAGAGATGATGGAGTATAAAGGGAGAGCTGTTGAGTTACAGGAAGAAAAGGACAAGGGGGAAGGCGAAAGAAATGAACTGTTATCTCAAATTTCCTTGATGAAAAAGGATCAAATTGATGAGAAGGAGATTATGGAGGAGTTAATGAGTCACACCCCCATAGGCGAAGACTTGTCCATTGTGAATATCGAGAAGTCGTTGGATGATTTTTCTGCGGATGATCTCTTGGTGCCTATGTCCCAGGTTAGTCTAAAAGATGAAGAAATCAAAGAACTAAAGACAGAGAATGCAAAGATCAAGTTTGAACTAGCCAAAATGAATGAAAATAAAAACAAAATACTACAAGATAGAAACCAGTTGCAGAAGAAGTTCAATGAATTGAAGGAGAAAAGCATAGGTAAAGGTCCCCTGCAAGGAGCAAAGCACATTATTTGGGACACGTTGTCTATAGAAATTACCAAATTCAGGAATTATCTGAATTTTATTGATGATCAAAATATTTTGATCAATTTGGCCCACCAAAGATTAAAGCTAGTGAATGAATACATGGGAAAAAGACCTCTTACCACAGCTCAAAATGCACTGAACTTTTTAAACTCATTGACATATCAAAAATTACATGATTTGGGGATAAAAGATAGGATATCCATAGTGCTGTGGGCTAAGAAATTTATTCACAGACATCATTTAATGGAGATGGTCTAGGACAGAACGGATGAAATGGTTACACAGGTCAATAACTTCAAGCAGGATTTCAAGGAGCTATTTGAGGACAGCCTACCTTCTTTTTGGGACGAGGAGGGATGGATGTTCTCTCAGGAGCATTATCACAGCTTGCTAGTTCAGAATCGCATGGACCACTCTAAATTCAATGACTTGGAAAAGGGCCTGACAGGAAAAACTATTGTGGATAAATTAACAGAGGATTTCGAAATTTTACAGAAGTTCGCAATTAGCAGAAGCAGATTGCCCAAGGTGTCATACGAAGCTTACATGGAGCTTGAAGTGTCAATTCGAGAAATAATGGAATGTGATACCCCGAGCGCAAAATAGTGGAAAGTTGTGGAAAGATTCAGAAAGACCAAATACATCTTGCAAGCATAGAGACAGGTGTTATACAACAAGGAGCTGACTGGATGAAGACAAGGAGCTGACCGGATGAAGACATGGAGCTGACTAGATAAAGGCGTTTTACCAAGCTGATTTTTACTTTATGATCTGTTAGGATTGGAGCAGTAATTTATTCCTGGAAGTTAGGGATTTCGTTACAAGACTCTAAATTAAGTCGATCATTCAGTTGTGAATCTTCTTGGAAGATCTATTATTTTTTGTATATATTGGCATCTTTTTTATGAGATAGGGGTTGGAACCCATCGTGTCGTGGAATAATTTTGGAGAACATATCTATTTTTGAATAACAAAGTGAATGCATGAAGGTTTATCAGAGATTCCTGTATCATTGATATTACAGTCTGTGCTTCTTTCTTTATGTGATCGTATTTCCCCAGTGTAACACTTCATTTTGTTTCTTCTTCGTATCTGAAATACAGCGTTGGGTGATTAGATTTCATAGGTTTATGCTCTAGTCATCATTTCAGATATTTTATACATTTTCTGCTAAAGTTGACATAGAATTCATCTTTGATGCACTGTGTTAATGGATTGTTCCCTCGTCTCTTCTGTTTCACTTGGATTCAATTTAATGACTGTGATGATGTGATTATCTTGCCTTTGATGAATCTCATGTATATGTCTTTGTGATATCTTTATATGTATGTGACTCCATGCCCAATGGTTATGTGATTCTTTCAGCCATACATACAAATATTTAAATGTTGTTTTATATCTAGTCATGTTAAATCTTTATTGAGAGATCCCTCTCTGGAAGAAAATACCAGTTTCTTTCTAAAGTGGTTTTTGCTATTACCTTGGAGTTTACCTTTTACAACCGAGGTACATTCTGAGTGCTAACAAACTGGCGCCGTTGCCGAGGAACGAATGAGCATATCTGCCCTGGGAGAACGACAAAGTTGAAGAAAGATTTCTGTGGGCAAACGGGAATTTTTAACATAAAAGAAGGTTGTATATTTGCCCTGTCGACTCCATTGTGAAACTTGTTCAGAACTTAAGGAGTCATTCTGGCTTCGAGAAGACATATGCGAGGTAACTTTGATACCAAAATTTTGAAAAGTTTTGAAGACCCAGAAAAGTTAGGTTTTCCTTTGTTTGGTGCATCATCGTCCCAAGATTCCCATATTGATCTAGGATGGGAATTTAACGCTAGAAAGAATCTATTAAGAACCAAGTCTGAGTCTAACCTTAAGGATACTGAGTTTAATCCCCATAGATTAGAATCTTACTTGTTAGATTCCCTTTGGAGAGATTTGCAACAAACCACAAAGGCTAAAACATTTACCTCTCAAGATACTCAAACCTCTTCAATCCCCGCAAATCCACCTAGACCAATGGTAGCCAAATTTGCTCCCTTGCGTCTTCCTGCTGTATTACATGATCTCCCTCAAAATTATTCTCAGAGAATTTCTTTATTTGATGGAGAGGGTGATATAACGAAGAAACAACATGTGACCAAGTTTGAAGATTTTATTGACTTAGAAGAAGTTGATTATCCTGATGTTAAAATGCGGTTATTTGGCCAAAGTTTGTCAAGAGAGGCAAAGAAGTGGTTTAAAGACTTACCAAATGGGTCTATAATAAATTTTCAAGCCTTCCAAAATTCTTTCTTGTTTAGGTGGGATGATAAACAGAATCCTTTGCAGCTTTTATCTCAGTATAACAGTCTCAAAAAAGGGGGTTTCGAATCTGTTCATGAATTTTCCAGCAGATTCATGAGGGCTTACAACTCTATTCCGGAAGATATAAAACCTTCTCCTGTAGCTGCCAAACTACATTATGTTGGGGCTTTTGATAATGATTTTGCATTCTCATTGCGGGAGAGGAAATCGACAACTCTTGCTTCCATGTTTACTGATGCTCTAGAAGTGGAAGCTAACATGATGGCGAGTGGAAAAATGAAGCATAGAGATTTGGATAGGAGGAGAAAAGAAGAGAATTTGCCTTCTACTTCATCCTCTTCTGCTGATGCTAAATTTGAAATGATGTTGAAAACCATGGAAAAGTTGATGGATAGATTAACTATGGATACTAGGCCTTTCAACAGAGAGAAAGGGGATCCCCAAATCAGGAATCCAAATTTCAGAAGACCAAATCCCCCCGTTCCTCCCCAAAATAGACAGAGAGACCAAAGAAATCCAAGAAACCAAGAAGAGCAGCCCATCCGTCCACCTTTCCCTGAAAAAAATGTTGTTGATGAAGAAGATCCCCCTGAAAATGAGATTCATCTATTTGGAGAGCAGGATTCAGAGATATATGTTACTGAAGAGGAGCATAACATGTTTGAACAGGAGGGTGGAAATGAATAAATTGAAAAGGAGAACGAGTTGTATCAAAGAGGATATTTACACACTATGGATGATGTGCAGAGGAAAATTAGATTGAGGAACAGGGATGTCCTCATAAATAAAGGGAAGGAAAACCCAAATCAGCCCTCCTCTAGTTCTTTAAATGTAGAAAAAGGAAAAGAACAACAAAAAGACCCTTTTGTAAATAAATAGGTTGAAAATGATGTGCAAAGAGATAAAGTAATAAAGAAGGCAACTCCGGTTGATGTGGAAAAGATTGGTGCTGGTTTTAATTTACAAAATGAGCTTTCAAAGCTAAAAATCTATGTTCCGTTTAATGAATTGTTGAGAAATACTGAATACAGGCATGCAATCACAAAAATGGTCAAAAACCAAGGAGAATGGCAGTCTAACATTTTAGAATTGAATGATGATAATCCCGCTATTTCATTTGGGTCAAAAGTTGAAAATTTAGAAGGAGAAGAAGTTCCCCCTTTCTATTTAAGTCTAAATGTGCATGATAAAGTGGTCCATAATGCTATGGTGGACTCAGGAGCATCACATAATATGATGCCTAAAGGAGTGGTAGAAAGTCTGGGATTGGAGGTAACAAGACCTTATAAAGATTTGTATTCTTTTGATTCTAAAAGAGTGAAATGCCTTGGAATAATCAAAGACATGGTGGTAACCCTAAACAAATTGCCTTCTAAAACTATAGTTATGGATGTGGTAGTGGCAGATATCCCACCAAAGTTCAGGGTATTGCTGTCAAGATCCTGGACTTCCAAATTGAAAGGCAGTTTGCAGATGGATATGTCGTATGCCACGATTCCTGTTCAAGATGGGAACAGAAGACTATATAGTGAAAAGAGAACTCCATATGTAGTAAGCAGTCAAGGCAAACCTGAAATTCATCATATTTATGCTGTTGATACCGATTTGGGGTCCTCCATTTTATTCAATGATGTTGTTCCACATGATGTAGAGGAGGCTTTGCAGAAGAAGTCTGAAGAAAATAGGGAAAAGGAAGTGATAGAACAGGATGCTTTGGAAGCAAAGCAAAAAAGAGAAGGCCAGTGGATTATGTACTTTTATGGATCTGCTGCGAAAGTAGGTGTTGGAGCAGGTGTATACATAATCTCTTCTATTCAGGGGGATTTCAAAGCCCTATCATATAAGTTGACATTTGAGTGTACAAATAATGTGGCAGAATATGAAGCTCTATTATTGGGGTTGCATGCTTTGAAAGATTTAGGAGCTCAAAAGATAAAGATCTTAGGAGACTCTGAGTTGGTAATAAACCAAATAAATGAAAGCTATCAAACCAGGCATCCTCGAATGCGGGCTTACAGAAATGAAGTGTGGGATATGCTTGGTAACTTCTTTACGGAGCATACAATTCAAGTGATTCCTAGACATGAAAATTTGGTAGCTGATTCTTTAGCTGTGGCCGCTGGAAAATTTGAAACACCTGTTGCTAGTCAGAGGGAATACCAGGTGGAAATTGTGAATAGACCATCTATTCCTGACAACTCTAAATATTGGCAAGTGTTTGAAGACGATATGCAGATCCGAAGATTCCTAGAACTCTCAGAATAATTTTTGAATAGTCCTATTGACACTGAGAATGACAATGATGAGAGCACTCCAGAGGGTGTAGAGATTGAAGAGGAAGGGGAGAGCACTGAAAAATTGAAAGGGACCTTAGGAGGTAAGGATATCATCCAGTTGAAAAATAATTTCATACCAAGAGGATTAATCCATTTAGAAAAGATTTTTGATCAAAATGATGTGGCTAAAAATCCAAAAGTGAAGGATGTTGATGATGCTATCGAAGATAAAAAATATTGGTACCACAAAAAATCCTAAGATTGTGAAATTGTCCAAGAAATTACCTGAAAAAGAGAAAGAAGAGTATGTGAAATTAATGAAAAAATATACAGATGTTTTCGCTTGGAGTTATGAGGATCTCAAGGAGTATGATACTTCAATCATACAACATACCATTCCTATAAAGCCTGGGGAAAGGCCTTTTAAAAAGAAGCTCAGAAGAATAAATCCTAAGCTACTGCCCATTATTGAGAAAGAAATCAAGAAGCTATTTGATGCTAAAATCATTGTAATGCCGAGGTTTTCAAAATGGGTCGCAAACTTGGTTCCTATTAGGAAAAAGAACGGAGAGATAAGATTGTGCATAGATTTCCACAACTTGAATAAAGTTTCCATGAAGGATAATTATCTTCTACCCAAGATGGATCAAATACTGCAGCAGGTGGTGGGAGCTGAAAGAATTTCAATGCTTGATGGTTTTTCCGGTTAGATCAAGGTGTTACCTAAAGATCAGGAGAAGACTGCTTTTACTACACCTTGGGGCACCTTTATGTATGCAAAGATGTCTTTTGGTTTGATGAATGCAGGGGCCACTTTCCAGCGAGCTATGGACATCGCTTTTGCAGGGGAAATTTGAAATTTGTGGTGATCTACATGGATGATATCACAGTTTACTCAAAGTCTGACAAAGAGCACCTGCGTCATCTGGAGAAAGTGTTCATGAAATGTAGGAAATTTGGTATATCGTTGAATCCAAAGAAATCCAACTTTGCATTAGAAGAGGGAAAATTGCTGGGATATATAATATCAAAGGCTAGAATAAAAATTGATCCGGAAAGGGTGAGTGCCATTCTGAAAGTAGGTGAACCCCGAAGCAAAAAGGAGTTACAGTCTTTCTTGGGGCAAGTGAATTTTCTAAGAAGGTTTGTGCCCAGTTTTGCTGAGATCCTAATGAACATCACCAATATGTTGAAAAAGGGGCATGAAATAAAATGGAATATTGAAGCTAGACAGTCCTTTTAGGAAATCAAGAAGGAAATTTCAGAGGCTCCTCTGTTAGTGATTCCATATTTTACTAAAGATTTCTCAGTATTTTCATATGCTTCAGAATATACTATAGTAGTTATTTTACTGCAGAAAAATGACGAGAATTTGGAACATCCCATAGCATTTTTTAGCAAGATGTTGAGGGATGGTGAATTGAAATATGACATTATGGAGAAACAAGCCTATGCTTTGATTAAAGCATTGAAAGATTTCAGAATATATATTTTACATTCACATATAATTGCCCATGTTCCATCTACTGCAGTAAAAGGAATCCTGACTCAACCAGATCCAGAAGGTAGAAGAGCAAAATGGATTGCTACATTATTGGAGTATGATATTGAAATAAAGCCTACCAAATTGATTAAAGGACAAGGATTGGCTAAGATGATGGCTAATTCCAATTGTGAAGCCTTGCAAATTAATTTCATTTCTCATCAAGCTGATCAGTTGGATACTGAGATAGAAGTAATGGTTGATTTTGTGGCATCTCCATGGTATTCTGATATTGTATATGTCCTCCGTAATTTGCAAGCACCAGAAGGATTAAGTAAATCAAGAGCGAGATCTGTAAAGTTAAAATATGCTAAATTCTGTATCATAAATCAGTATCTTTATTGGAAAGACCCTCGAGGAGTGTTGCTGAATTGTCTTTTGGAAGATGAAGCTCAGCAGATTGCCAAAGAATTTCATCAGGGAGACTGTGGTGGACATCATTCTTGGAAAGTGACTACGAACAAAATCCTAAGGGTTGGTTATTATTGGCCTACGTTATTTTCAGATGTGTATAAAGAAATCAGTAAATGTCATCAATGCCAGATTTTTGACGGTAAGAGAAAAGTATTGCCTCTCCCTTTGAATCCAATAACAATTGAAGCTCCTTTCTAACAGTGGGGTTTGGATTTTATTGGTGAAATAAACCCCAATTCATCAGGTCAGCATAAGTGGATTTTGACAGCCATAGACTATTTTACTAAATGGATAGAAGCAATTCCTACCAGGAGAGCCACTGAAAATGTGATCATGGATTTTCTTGAAGAAAACATATTGGCTCAATTCGGGTGTCCAAAAAGGATAGTAACAGACAATGCAGCTGCTTTCAAATCCAGGAAAATGATTAATTTTTGTCATAAGTATCACATAAGTCTTAATCATTCAACTGCCTATTATCCTCAAGGAAATGGGTTAGCTGAATCTTCAAATAAGAGCCTAGTGAGGATCATCAAGAAGCTGTTGGAGGATAATAAGAGGTCCTGGCACACCAAGCTAAAATATGCTCTATGGGCCGACAGGATTAGCACTAAAAGGGAAATCGGCATGTCTCCTTTCCAGCTAGTGTATGGGGCTGAGGTGGTTTTTCCAACGTCATTAGGGGTTCCAGTTATGAGATATTTCCAAGATCAGCAAGAAGAGCCAAATCACATACAGAGAAGGATAAATCAGATCATCGAACTGGAAGAACGTAGAAATAAAGATTATGACAAAGTGCAGTCTCATCAGGAGAAAATGAAAAATACTTTTGACAGAAGAATCAAGGAAGAACAGTTTCAAATTGATGACCTGTTTTTGAAGTGGGATGCTCCTAATGAAGACAAGCATGGAAAATTTGATCCTATGTGGGTAGTACCTTACGTTGTTGCGGGATACAGAGGGCAAAACGCATTTTTGCTGGAATATACAAATGGGGTTCTTCTGGAGAGCAACCCTGTAAATGGAAGATATCTGAAGCATTACCTATCCTGAGGAGGAAGGTAAAATTTGTATCATAGACTGTACATACTTATTTTTCTTTACAAGTCAATATGAGTGGTAAGCCGATTGTATTTGAAGCTCGTAGTGAAAGCCCTAAGATTCAGGAAGCATACCATTCCTTTTCTAAAAATATATAAAAATGATATATTTACAAAAAGCAAAAGATGAGTTTTCTAGAAGTTATTATGAAAAATCAAAAGAAGGAACCTGGTCAGCAAGTTCTTTGATACCTCACAGGGAGGATATCATCCCCAGATGGAGCTAGTTGTTAACACATATATTCAGCACAGGGATGAAAAAACCATGATGAAGGAGAAATAATAGGAGCTTGTCAAACTTTGGTTAAATGGTATAGTATAAGAGTGTGATGAGGAGTGAGAAAGATGAAGTTGTCAAAAGATCTAATGGTGCAAAGTGAAGATCTGGAAATCAATGGCCTATACTATCTCTGCTCTCTAAGAGGTGTGAGGAAGATAAAGTATATTTGGGCATTTAATAAGATACACAGATCAACGGCTGTTGATTCGGCTTGAAGAGATCCACGATCCGTGTAAACTCCGCCGTATGAAGTTGCATGTTTGTTAAAATAGTAGAGCCCAGCGGAATTAAGTACATGCCGTTCGATCTGACGGCGACAAGATAAAGGCATATCACATCAACGATCGTGGGTAACTCCGGAGCCTAGACTTGCAAGGTAGATAAGACCCAAGCGCTTGGCGGAATCGAGTACGTGTCTTTTGATCCAACGGTGGGAAAATACAGATAGATTACATCAATGGTAGTAGACGATTCTGGAACATAAAATTACGCAAGGGATAAGATCAGGAAGCTTGGTGGAAATTGGATACGTGCCATCTAATCCAACGACAGAGAAATAAAGTCGATCACATCGATGGTTGGGGATAACTTCCGGAGCGAAGACTTGCATGGTGGTTACGACTTGGATGCCCGACGAGACAAGGTACGTGGCGCTTGATCCAAAGGTGGAAGTTAAAGGTGAATTAGATCAATGGTTTCAAATGAGTCCGGAGTGTGGAAGCACACAACAGATAAAGGCGGAGAGTGGTCACGGAATATAAACCGTTGTCCACATGGTGAATTATGGCATACTCCGGAGGCTAAAGTGGTTTCGTGCAAACCGCCAAAGGAACGTTCTGGAGTGGGGACTTATAAAAGGAGGTTGACTTGTCTCGTGGGTGTTTTATTGGCTCCGGACGGGTGAAAAAGACATGCACATTTGTCAACCTGCGACTATCATTTTCAAATACACCGCTACAATTAACAGGTAAGGCCTAAGCTCCCGTAATTCATCCGTCTATTTGCTATTTATCAACTAAATTATGGATAAAGGGGAGGAATTACAGAGTGGTCATGTTATAGATGACAGAGAGGAGTATTTGGTCGACAGAAGCAAGGGTGTATGTGACCCCTTCCTATCTGTAGGAAGCGTGTCCGTTAGTAAGGAAAGATTGTGGTATTACAACTCGCACGGGAATGATGTATTGAATGTATGTAAATCCTTTCTGTATTACTTCACCCTTGAACAAACCCTCAATTTCCCAGAATTTGCATAATGGTGTGCTATAAACTACTCCCCTTCTCAGAGCATTATCATGAGTCAATCCACATCCCGAATACTTTGTAAATTCAATGCTACAGTCATCCGCGAGAACCTCAATCTGCCTGAAAATTACCCTGATAGTCATGAGTCAGTGAATGAGTCAACCCTTGCTGAATTTTACAAGAAATGTGAAACTGAAACCCGTTGCCAATTCCTGTCTACTGTTCTGAAAGATGGTCAATCTTTAGATGGTTTTTTCTTACCTTACCCCGTGCATAGTTTTAAAAGTGAAGTCCAATTAGTTGTATCATTGGTTTGTCAAATATTGGGTCTTGATGATGATTGCCGAGTAGGCGAGGTCATCCTTGGTTTTTTATTGAGAATAAGTTCCTTAGGCTCTGAGTCTCGGTCAATTCCGGTGTTTAGTCTAGATGAGTACCTAGCTGAAGCAATCCATCTTCAGCTAAGCGAGTTTCCAAAGGTTCAGTTTTTTAGATTTCAGACCTACTTGTTCAATATGTTGTTATGCTCCAATGTCACTAAACTCCAGTTTTTGAATACTATCTGTTCTTCTGATTTGCCCAAGCAAATCAAAATGTTCGAGTTTGCTAATTCGATCATGTCGGAAATGTATAAAATGATGTTTGATGAAGAATTGCCTCGTGTTTTGGACGAGATGAAATGTTTGATGCAGTCCTCGCCCGAGGACCGAATTGGAGACTGGTTCCTTCATAAAGACTCCACTGTGTTAAGGATATATGGATTTATAGGGCATCCTTATAAGTTACCTGCTTTCTTAACCCCAAGTATTTTTGCTTTAGAATTCATGAGACAAAGGCTGCAGTCTGAAGAAGAGCATTTTGGATCTTTTAAAAAGTCTTCAAATATTAAATTCCCCCTCAAGGTTGGCTCTTTTATCTTCAAAAGTAAAGGTGCTTTAGTATTCATAGAGAAATTGCTGGAGAGTATGGATTTCCAAAAGGAGCCAAAGATAAATTACGATCCCCACCATGTAATATCCTTGAGGAAGCAGGCCAACAAGAACAAGCCATTTGATCACCAGTCTATTGAGGGGTTGGCTGAAATAGCAAATTTGTTGCAGTTTACTGAGATATCAAAGTTTGATGAAGATGCCCATACTGTACCTGTCACAGCATCCCAAATAACAGAAGGTACTAGTATTGTGATTAAGAGAAGTATATCTGAAATTGAAAGTATGGAAATTGACGAAGATGGTTCACATAAAAAAGCAAAGTTGTTTCAAGGTGGTGAAATTTTAAATGAAGAAATTTCTGATGGTTTCAAAAAGGTTGCTCTAGTTCCAATGAAGGCTGTGCAAGTAAATCAATTTTATTTTAAAAATATAGATGGTTCAGAATCAATCCTGATGTTTAATTCAAAGGAGGAACTCAAGACTAGTTACATGGAGAAAAGAAAACAGTCTCTGGAAGAGACAAGAAATTTGTTGCCGCGAGTGAGAAGTCTACACAGTCCAAAAACTTCTCTGGTTTCTGTTAGAGATTCCGAAAGAAATACATTCAATTTAGCCATGGTAAACGACAAAAAGATGTCATAGATGGAGATTCGGTTGGATAAGATCAGTATACCGGATAAGATACAACTTCATAAACAAACCAGTGATATCATTTATTCAGATTTGTTACAAGCTATGGTAAAGATAAATAAATTACAAATTTTGACAGATAAGTTAGAGATTCAACTGAAACATGAAAGAGTCGAAAAGAAGGCAAATGCCATCCAGATCAAGAAGCTCCAAACAGATATTGTCAGTTCAGATAACACCCAGGCAGTCAGGAGGATGCTAGAAGAAAAAGACAATGCTCTCCAAGTGTTGAAGAAAAAATTGAAAACCCCAGGTTCTGAGCATGTTCAGTCCTCTGAGCTATTGGCTCTGCAAGAAGAAAAATACAAGATCCATCAAGAGATGATGGAGTATAAAGGGAGAGCTGTTGAGTTACAGGAAGAAAAGGACAAGTGGGAAGGTGAAAGAAATGAACCGTTATCTCAAATTTCCTTGATGAAAAAGGATCAAATTGATGAGAAGGATATTATGGAGGAGTTAATGAGTCAGACCCCCACAAGTGAAGATTTGTCTATTGTGAATATCGAGAAGCCGTTGGATGATTTTTCTGCGGATTATCTCTTGGTGCCTATGTCCCAGGTTAGTCTAAAATATGAAGAAATCAAAGAACTAAAGTTAGAGAATGCAAAGATCAAGTCTGAACTGGCAAAAATGAATGAAAATAAAAACAAAATACTACAAGATAGAAACCAGTTGCAGAAGAAGTTCAATGAATTGAAGGAGAAAAGCATAGGTAAAGGTCCCCTGCAAGGAGCAAAGCACATTATTTGGGACACGTTGTCTATAGAAATTACCAAATTCGGGCATTATCTGAATTTCATTGATGATCAAAATATTTTGATCAATTTGGCCCACCAAAGATTAAAGCTAGTGAATGAACACATGGGAAAATACCTCTCACCACAACTCAAAATGCGCTGAACTTTTTAAACTCATTGACATATCAAAAATTACATGATTTGGGGATAAAAGACAGGATATCCATAGTGCTGTGGGCTAAGAAATTTATTCACAAACATCATTTAATGAAGACGGTCCATGACAAAACGGATGAAATGGTTACACAGGTCAATAACTTCAAGCATGCTTTCAAGGAGCTATTTGAGGACGACCTACCTTCTTTTTGGGATGATGAGGGACGGATGTTCTCTAAGGAGCATTATCAGAGCTTGCTAGTTCAGAATCACATGGACCACTCTAAATTCGATGACTTGGAAAAGGGCCTAACAGGAACAACTATTGTGGATAAATTAACAGAGGATTTCAAAATTTTATAGAAGTTCACAATTATCAGAAGCAGATTGCCCAAGGTGTCATACGAAGCTTACATGGAGCTTGAAGTGTCAATTCGGGAAATGATGGAATGTGATACCCTGACCGCAGAACAGTGGAAAGCTGTGGAAATATTCGGAAAGACCAAATACATCTTGCATGCATAGAGACAGGTGTTATACAACAAGGAGCTGACTGGATGAAGACAAGGAGATGACGGGATGAAGACATGGAGATGACTGGATAAAGGCATTTTACCAAGCTTATTTTTACTTTATGATCTGTTAGGATTGGAGTAGTAATTTATTCCTATAAGTTAGGGATTTAGTTACAAGACTCTAAATTAAGTCGATCATTAAGTTGTGAATCTTCTTGGAAGATCTATTATTTTTTGTATATATTGGCATATTTTTTATGAGATGGGGGTTGGAACCCATCATGTTGTGGAATAATTTTGGAGAACATATATATTTTTGAATAACAAAGTGAATGCATGAAGGTTTATCAGAGATTCCTGTATCATTGATATTACAGTTTGTGCTTCTTTCTTTATGTGATCGTATTTCCCCAGTGTAACACTTCATTTTGTTTCTTCTTCGTATCTGAAATACAACGTTGGGTGATTAGAATTCATATGTTTATTCTCTAGTCATCATTTCATATATTTTATACATTTTCTGCTAAAGTTGACATAGAATTCATCTTTGATGCTCTGTGTTAATGGACCGTTCCCTCGTCTCTTCTGTTTCACCTAGATTAAATTGAACGACTGTGATGATGTGATTATCTTGCCTTTGATGAATCTCGTGTATATGTCTTTGTGATATATTTATATGTATGTGACTCCATGCCCAATGGTTATGTGATTGTTTCAGCCATACATACAAATCTTTAAATGTTGTTTTATATCTGGTCTTGTTAAATCTTTATTGAGAGATCCCTCTCTGGAAGAAAATACCAGTTTCTTTCTAAAGTGGTTTTTGTTGTTACCTTGGAGTTTACCTTTTACAACCTGGGTACATTCTGAGTGCTAATAGGCCCCACAAATGCGGGGACTTTAACCCTTGATCAATAGGAGGGTTACCCACAATGAATTTACATGACTTGTTTACATTATTGAATCTCCCAATGGGAACATCGGGGCATGACATGACTCAAGTACATTATAGATACTTCCTAGAATAAGCATCGGGTTACAATACATAACTTATATACAAGTGAATACATTCCGAAGTTACAAATACATCAACAAAACTAAAGGAGATTCCCTCTCAGTCGTGAGGAATAATGCGGTGGATCGATGGTGGCTTATGGTGGTAACCGATAATGAGTTTTGGACCCTGGTTTAATGGATTCCTGTTGGATCACAGGTGGTCACTCGACCTCCAAGACTACCAGAAGATAGTGCTTGGATTTTTCCTTACACAGGTGTTCTAGTCAATTGGTAGGTGTCCCTGCCTGTTTCGCTTGGAAATTCCTCTCGTTGGCTATCTACGTTTGGGTTCTTGTGGTACTCCTCACAATGATCTTTAAGGTAGAGCCCAAGTACTTCCTATAGTTATTGCAGTTAGGGACTTGTGACCTCAAACTACAAAATTTGATTTAAAGTAAATTGGTTACTTTTAAAGGTTCGCTCGGGGTCATGAACTGAGTTTGGTTGAATTATATGGTGTGGTTATGTGTGTACTTTGTGTATGATTTTTGTTTATTTTATTATCTGTTAATCATGTGGTAAGAAAACAAGACTAGAAATTCTGCATAGTTTAGGCAATGGGAAACACAACTTGTAACATATGAACCAGTAAAAATGAACAAAACCAAAGTGCGCTATAAAACTGTAAAATGCTAATCTACAGTGTGACTACCCTATTTTGTATCCCTCTTAGACCAAGAAGGAGTGTTGGGATCTCATCAAAGTGGGAACAATCCCACTCGTAGATCCATAGGTCACTCCTCAAATGCAAGGTTGATCAATAAGGAGGACGCGAACGTCGTGAAACCCCCAATGGTTTCCACCCCCTCTAGCTTCCAAGACACTTGTTTTTAATGTATTAGAGCAATATCAATGATAGGTTCCTATTAATTAAATTTCTCAACCCTCTGTCTTATCTCAGAATACCCTAGAGGGTGATGACTGAGTAGAGGAGGAAGGGATGCATAAGGAGGTTAATGTCCACTGAGTTTAAGACTGAAATAATGAAACGAACTTGCAAAAATTTAACCGAATAATAATAAACAGATTTGTATTTATAAATATTTAACCATACAAGCAACCGGATGTAAAAATAATTTGAAAAATAAACAGGTCGATGAAAAAGGCCAAAATAGGAGAATGGGTCGCTATAAAAGATGAAACAGGAGCTCTAGGTCGTTCAAAAAGCAGGATTATGAGCGAATGAGCTCTTGGGAGGATAAGTATCACTTTTAGGGGCTTAATGAGCAATCGAGTCACACCTTTAGGGCTTGAATTAGCAACTGAGTCGCAAAAAAATAAATTTTTTTTTTTTTTTGCTCCGTGAGAGGCAGGTCGCTCCTTTCTGGGCCGAATAGGTGACTGGGTCGATCCTTTCAGGGCTGAATAGGTGAATGGATCGTTCCTTTCAGCCCAAAATAGGTGACTTGGCCCAGAAACAGAAAAAATTAAAAACAGAGTCAGGAACGACCGACAGTAACTAGTACTAGGGCTGAACGTACTCGGATCGGCCTCGTGAGGGCTCGATCAGGAACATAAATGAAAGGAAACTTGAAAGAAACCACTGAACAACTATTCCAAAAACATACAAAAAAAAACTGTAAAACCCCAGTGATCCTGAGGGATTGACCCAGTGGAGTCACTAAAATGTAGCCAAGGAAAAACCCTGGCTACGTGCAGAAGCACCTCCCTCCGTCTAGAGGACGAAAGGGTAGAGTCAATTGATACAGTACTACATATTACTCAAATTCCCATGAACATTTTCCATGAAACAGTTAAAATCATTGCTTTCGTGGAAAAACAGTTTTAATTTTTTGAAAAATTTCAAAATTTTCTCGACATTCGTCACTATTGCGATGAACCTTCAATATTTTCGCTATAGTGATGAAAGGAGAACATCACTATTGCAACGAACTGGTAACTTTGTCGCTCTTGTGACAAAATTTACAATACTTCGCTATTGTGATGAAAAGAATACGCCGCTGTTGCAACAAAACATAACTATTGAATGCATCTATGAGAACGTCGCTATTAAGAAAAGGTACTGTATTGAATGCATCTATGAAGAGAGTTTCCTTTAGGTTCATACTTGAATGGGTATTTTAGGAGGGAGGGAACCTAAGAAAAATAGTATTTATATGATTACACTTTCTCCTAATGTCCTTCACAATAATTATTCCATTCATACGTTCACTAACTTAGATCTCATCTCCCATCAATTTCAGTGTTTGGAGAGCCCTTGTTTAGCTATTCACTCTTTCCCTAAGGTATACTTCTATACCACTTATTGAGGATAACTTGGAATATGTTTTCTTTTATTCTTACATCACTTAAGAAACATAAAATTTGTGTTAGTGACTCATTTTCCTTTAGCGTGATTTTGTTACATTATTTATTTACTTTACTGGAGCACATGACACCCACTTTTAATTTTATTTTAACTTAGTACTTAGTGAAATTAACATAATTTATTATTCACCTTTCACCGATCTTATAGAGTTATTGCTTGGGTGAGAGAGTTTACAATACCTAGTCAAGATTGTGCCCCCCATATCTCTTTGGAATTCTCATATTCTTAGGGGCCTTCATCCTTTTCTTGATATATGCTAACATGTCATTTCTCTTCTTGACATGTGAGAATCAAACAAAGAAAACCTTCATCACCTTTTTTTATCCTTCAAGTTCATACGATTCAATCCCTTTAGAGTTAAGTTCACCCTCATCCATACATAGAGCACATATGTCTCGATTATCTCCATCTAACAAAATGTTCTGAACCAATGTGAATCTCAATTCCAATCCCACATCCAATCCTAATCCTAATCCAAATACCAATGGCAATATGAATGAAAATTCCAATGTGACTAGCACATTAATGCTTCCATTCATGAGCATTTTAAGTATTTCTTATTTGAAAAGGATTATCAATTATCCCATTCGACTTAGTCCATAAGTGTTCCATACCACACCAATACATTTTATCATCACCATATAAGGAAGGTCCATACCACAACAGTGAGTTTTATCATCACCATTTGGGATTTCCCATAAACCCTTCCCTATTCTAATTTCTCAAAGCAAAGGATTCTAAAATGACTAGGATGATGTCAATAAAATTTCTACAATTTTAGCAACAGAAAAAAAAAAACACATGAAATTAACATCTAAACATAAATACCTTCTCGTGTACTTAAAGTCTGTTGAACAACTAGAGATGGATCCAAAAACCTAACAAATATGCATTAATGCAACTGCAACTTTTGGAAACAACAAACTAGATTTTGATATTTAGACTTAACAGCAGATATACGATAAGAAAAAAGACATAAACCATGACAAACCATCTCAACCAAACATAAACTATGACAAACCATCTCAGGCAGACATAAACCATGACAAAACAGTACTAGAAACAAAATATTATCGTTGTAACAAGACAAGATAAGTTTAAAGCAGATTTTTGATCTCTTTCAAATTTAACACTCCCAAAGGTCTGTGTGTATAGTTGAAAAACATAAAAATACAATAAATAACAACAGTAGTAAATCTAACTCAAATTACAAAGAAAATAAATAAGATAACCAACTAGGAGAGTTGGAACCTTCCTTCTACTCATGAGTTTTTTTTAGACCGGGTCTTTTCTATTAAGAGACAAGTCACTACAGGAACAAAGGACATGTCTGAGGGAGAGAATAAATTCAATTACTATAGGTTTATTCAATTATAGTAGCATACAAGGTAGCCCAGTCAACAAGTAAGTAAACACCAATTACTGGAGGAGCATACCAAGAAACAATAGTCCATAAAATATCAGGTGGTGATGGCATTCCACACACAAGCCAAAGCTCAATTTGTTTCCCATACAAATCCCATGGCTTTCTTGAGAAGGCTATGAGTTATTTGGGGATGCTAGAAGAAACCATAACATTGTTTGAGTGGAATAAGATCTACGTTGCACTATTTGAGTGTTTGGGTCTGCTTGAGGTGAACCATAAGGAAACCCTAATTATTGGAGTATCAAACCAAGAAACAACAGTCGATAAAATATCAGGTAATAATAAAATTCCACACACAAACTAGATCTCAGTTTGTATTCCATACAAAGCCCATGGATTTCTTGCAGCTTAGCACACTCATATAGTGAAACAAAGATATTAGTCCACTCAATTCTAAATCATGACCTCCTAAGATGGGATGTGACCTTCTTGGTGCTTCTTGAAATGAACAATGACCTTCTTCGGTCTGCTTCAACCGAACCATGACCTTTCTGGGGGTTCCTTCAATGTTGTAAGGGATTATTTATTTCAAAATATTTTGTTGTGTAAGTGGAATACCCTTATGGTGATGAATATATAATATAGACTAATTAATGGATATGGTGATGAGTATATAATATAAACTAATTAAGGGATATCCCTTTTCAATCTTGTGAGGGATTATTTCTTTC
Organism: Pseudotsuga menziesii; assembly: GCA_001517045.1. NCBI lineage: Eukaryota > Viridiplantae > Streptophyta > Pinopsida > Pinales > Pinaceae > Pseudotsuga > Pseudotsuga menziesii. The sequence continues at coordinate 714,826 of LPNX010818639.1, forward strand.
AAAATATTTGTTATGTGTAAATGGAATACCCTTAAATGGGAAAAAGACAATGGATTAATTTAACATGGCACATATTTACGAACAACAAATCTTGGAAATCCCTATTCTCCACCATTGACGATGTGGACGAGGGATCTCAAGACCTTCAATGCCACTCAGATGATGAGGACAAAGCTCGGTACCGTAGATGCCACCATTGAGTATGCATATAGAGTGGAGTTTATATTATTCACGTTGAATGGCCGTTATTCTCTTCCAATGGAGTTTATACATTACCAGGGTTTTTGTTTTGATCATAAAACCCTTAATTGGTACTAAATTGTTTTATTTGGTAGGAGGGGAGGAGGCTTATTTATTGTCAAAATATGTTTTTATGGTTGTAAGTAGTATAAAAAATCCAATTTAACTAGGAAAAATACTATCATACCTGACACTCCAGTTGTGATAACACCATCATCTTTGTCCATGCAAGTGCCTAGTAAAACCACACATAGTAATCCTATCCACAACCTTCTATGCTTTTCTATAAATCTCTTCAAAGGAGAGGTTCCTGTATTTTAAGTTGGCTGCCATGAAGATGTAGAAAATTCTTCATAGGATTCTTTCTAATTTGGAAACAAACTCAAATTTACATGTCTACAAGAAAGTGAATACAATTCAAATGTTCCCCATGTTTGAAAGATATAAGTATTCTAATTTAGTTTAAAAAACATTAGTAACGAATATTAACTTATATTTCATTACCTATCACATGGTGCATAAAGTATTTCATTTTTTACCTTCACCATTTCCACCTGCACTCAAAACTATAACAACATACTTAACAATAGGGATAAAGGTCAATGTCCAAAAGATTAATGAAAATATCATAGTCACTACCTACCTCTTCATTCGGATGGTGATGCAACTTTCCGTAAAGTAATTTTATAGACATAAAGTTGGGATGCGCTCAAATCACCATAAACCACCCCGAATCTTGTGTATACCAATAGAAAAGCTTATGTGTAGTAGATCTTCCAAGAAGCCTACCTCGGAAAACACCTTGCATCAGATACTAAAACTCAAACTCCTAATCCCACTTTATATGTTTCTATCACAAAACAAAAAAATGAATAATAAGTTATTATTTCATAAGAGAATGAAATTATGTCATTGAAAAAACACAAAATAACATGCACAAAGAGATCCAAGAGCTGAAGCCTATCATTATCATAGAAGTTCAAGAACAACATAAAAAAAATAAAATTCATAAAGAAAAACAAGAAGATACACTTGAACAGGGCTCTTTATTACAAACTACACAAAATGCTTTAGAAAGAGTTCCCTTGTGCACTGTGAATGAATAGGATAGATAGATGAATCCATGTCATTTTCAAACGGAAAAATATCTATAGAAATAGAAATATAGAAGTAGAAGAAAATGGACAAAAAAAACCAATCATTGGTTATTATTTGTGCATTAAAAATTACCCATTCAGGTAAGTACCATAAGAAAAGACTTGACTAAATTAGGTTCAGTTTTCAAATCCAAACTTAAAATACTACCTACGCATTGAAGAACTTACTAAGGACTTAAAAGGGGATGGATAATTCAATGTTTTAAAAATAAATTGACTTGGACTTGAACTTGGACAAGTTGACCACCCATTGAATCGAATCAACCATCAAATCCGTTTAGATGTTCGTTCAGTATCAAACCAACCCAAATCAAGAAAGTTCAAATAAACTCAGCTGAGTCGTATTGGGAAGAGCCCACAATGCATGTGTTGATGGAAATGAGTTTTTGTTAAGTAGTGGTGATGAGATCAGGGATAATTTTAGGGGCGAATTTTAGCCCAGTGGGCTATTTTTCCATGTTTTTCTTCCAAAAAAGATTCGCCATTTTGCATTTTTTGAAGCCCTGTTTCGCCCAATTTTGATGGGGTAAAATTCCCCCCCCCCCTAAAAATCACCAAATTATTATATAAACGATATAAAATCCTTGAAAATTAAATTATTTTTTGACAAATATCGCCAATCATTTTATAGTTGGCATTTTAAGAATTGGTAATATTCGCCAACATTTATACACTTTTAAATAAGTATGGCTCCTTAAAATCATCCCTGGATGATATTGATGATTAATCATGTTGATCATTGATATAAGTAGTCATCTAGTAAATTGCAACATGTTCTTTTTCTGGAGTCTAGAGGCCTGTGTTTAGAGAAGCAATTCTTTAGTTGTTAAAATGGACGTGGCATATTTTGTTATCTCTTTTCAATAGGCTTGACATATCATGTTAAAATTGTGGATGTGTGAGCATTAGGTGTGACCCTATACTGCATGGTATTGGTTTGCTATCGATTCATTGGGAAATCCTTGCAAGACACATATGACAAGGTAAATGAATATATGTTGCTTTAATTTTCAAACAAGATGGAGGGAGGGAAATACTTATTTTCTTGTTGATGATGGATTAGATTGTTCACAATACACTACTTCTTCGAGAACTTGAAAAATTACTTGAAGGTATTCTTCGAAAGGGTAAGTAACTTTTCCCATTTGAACTTTTTATAGAATAGATTTTAAGAGTTGCATTGCTACAAATTTTGAAAAAGAAGATAAGGGACATTTTCAAAGTTGCATTGCTACAAATTTACATGCAAGATAAAGAACCATTATAGACCATGAAGAAGATGTTGTCATAATGATGGACCAAATTGACTCCATACAGGCATATCAACGAGAAAACCAGGGATTGACTTTTTATTTGAATAAAATGTAGATTACTTGGAACATAAGAGAAATTTGGAACAATGAGGTTTTTTTGCACTTCCTATGCAAAATGCCTAAATAAGAAACCTTCAATTAGTGTTGTATAATGAATCACGAGGTAATAGGTATCTCTTAGAACTCATATTGGGGCTTAGGATTGGTGTATCTTTCTCTTCTTTTTAATTTGGAGGTCGTTGCTAAGTATGTTCTATAGTTCAGAAATTGGTACATGAATAATTGCAAACTCTCTGGCCTATGTTAAATCATAGAGACATAACTATGAATTTAAATCTTGAGGGCATCAATCAGGCTCAATATCCTCTTTGGATTGAGTTCTTGGGGCTCCCACCTCACACCAAACCATTTGTGCATATCTTTGATCAAAGATTTGGTGAAGTTTTAATTGGTATGGCAAGCAAAATTCTGTCCATTCAAATTCAAGATTTATTTGAAGTAGATAAGAATAAATATGTGTACAACGTTTAAAGCAATTCACAGTTGATAGTGTTCATTTTCAGAAGGTGGAGTATTTAAACCTATCTAATGAATAACTTTTGTTAAGCAGGTGATCACTAAATAATGGACTACCCGAATAGGAAGCCCCACCTAACACCCTCTAGAGCTAGTGCTCCTTATGATGTCCCAAATAGCTCCACCAAAACCTCCTCACAAATGCCAAGATATTCATAACATTCAAATTAGAACACTCCATCTTAGGATCAAACTGTTAGAGCTCCATCCCAGGATAAGGGCATGACGGATTCAACGCATAACGCAACAAAGAATTGGATGAACTGATGGTGGGACTGCCATGAATGAGTGTGGGTTCCTAAAATATAGGGATTGGACTCTGGAGCTCCTAAACTCATGCATGAGGATACATCAAGTGGTAGGTGGGCCCGCATAACTTCTCCATGGAAATAATTAAGTGAAAACATATTCTAATCTAGGAAACTAACATTTAGACTATGGTGGACAAGGGAAGAATACAATAATCCTAACACAAACATATTTAGTTGAAGCAACTTATATTTGAATTTGGTAAATAATTCTTGTAAGGAGCTGAAATTTTATCAGGTTTAAACCAATGAACTCACTGTCTAGACTATGGTCTTGAAGCAAATAGTGTTTGACAAATAATACCTCTAACTTAGTCTGGACTTAATTTGGGGTGGAAGTAAAGTCTATGTTAAACATTAAATCCCTTGATATGGAGAAGCAAAGATTCCTGAAAGCTTCATCCATTCTATTGTACCATCTACCCTTTTCTACAATAGAATTTGGCTCAACTTTAGTACCAATGGTAATTCTATAGAGGCCCTTACTTTGAAGAGTAATGATGACCTTAGTTTTCCATTCGTAATAATTTAATGGAGTAAGAATTAGTTTCTTGTGATGAATGGACTGATTTAATTTATTTTTCTACCTTCTTTGATGATATTCTAGCTACAAACAACTAGTACACCCTTTACTCAAGTTCATTGAACTCTGATACCATGCATAATTCTTGAATCAAGTGAGAGATCTAGAACTTGAAAAGAAACACAATACAAGAGGGGAATTCAACAAGTGAACAAAGAAGACATAATTTACTGCAAAAAATTACTCTAAACGCTCTATTCACAAAATAATAATGGTTATAATGAATACCATCCCACTTCAACCCAAGTAGATCATACAAAAATGGCATGCTAAACTCAGGAGACTAATAATAGTACTCCTAGAGGTATGATAGTCCAACTAACACTTAATTAATGCACAAGAGGTTTTTAAGTGTGGATCCTTCAAGAACCCAAGAATAGAGGGGACATTACCTATGAAATAAGGACGAGCTCCAAGAAAAATACCAAAACCATTAATTGAAAGGAATGAACCCCTTAATTGAAGGAAGAAGTTGCCTTTGGAGGATAAGTTGAGTAAATTAGGTTTTAAATTAGGTAGAATTAGGCATGCAATGATTTTAACACAAATTTTTACTCTAGTGTAAGGTTTTGAAGTGGCCTCGTATCCCAAAAGAAGTACCCCTTGTACACTTACTTGGTCCAATCATGAGTCAAAGTTTAGTTTCTTTTCCCTTTATGTATCATTTCATGTTGAGGCATTGATGATCTATTGTGTTGGTTCTTTTTTCTTTTTTTGATACCCTCTCCCACAACTCTGAATAGACATGACCATTGGGGAAGAGAACCATGCCACCAATATTGTAGTATCATGCAATTTTCCCATCCCAAAAGATTCTCTACAACAAGCTATTATCAAAGGAAAATACATCATATTATTAACTAACACTTATAGGCTAATACATAATATTGTTATTAAAGGAAAATATTTTTAAAAATAACAATGCAATCATTTGTATAAAATCTTGTAACAGTTGATACATAAACACATAAAATTTTTTAAGATTTTAAAAATTTGAAAGTCAGATATGATTTCTTCATTAAGGAAACTTCATGAACCAATAACATATTACCTTCTATTAGTTCACTGTTTAGATAAGGTAATAGCATCTTCAGCACTAAATCAATATTTTAAAGAAATGCAAGTAGCTCATAAAAGACAAAATTGGTGATTTATCTTTGTCATAATGTTAGTTTGAACACAAAATTTTTAGCCAACTATGTATGATACTAATCCAACCATACAAGTCTATATTTCACAAACCTTATTGCCAACCATGTATGATACTAATCCAACCATACAAGTCTATATTTCATAAACCTTATTGTAACACTCCGGTTTTGACCCCGTTTGCATTAAAAATATATATTGTTGGTATAACTCCCGATTCGATTGTCTATTCCAATGCAAAAGCCTATACTTATACAAATCTCATGGCGGTTGGGTTTCACCTTCCGCTCAGCTGGT